>ML681990.1:49121471-49191653 GCA_007922195.1 Podocnemis expansa | reverse complement strand
CCTTCCCCTGTAGTCTGGGTCATAGGTCACTTAACTCGTGGTTTTTCTGTAGCATAAAGTGTTTAAACGATTTAGGAACTTGAATGACTGAGTTCAGCATCTAGTGCAGGAGTGGGAGAAAGACTCTGTAGCCTTCACTGTACAGGCAGGAATAGCGCTACTGTTTCTGGCGCCCCCTTGCAAGCACAGGAGACACTGGTGCAGACAAATGACATCAGAGCATGCCGCATTTTGGTGCCCTCAATCAGCTGTGCCCCCTGCAATGCTTATGGGGGTTGCCATGTTGCGCTGACCCTGTGTACAGGAGATCAGACACCATCATCAGATACCTCAAACACACACCCTGCAAGCCACAGGTGGCCCTAAAGCTATTTTTTGTGACCCGCAACAATGCTGCTGTTACCAATATTTGCAATATCATTATATGAAAAGGTTTCAGTGGTCTGATCCTTGGGTTAACCCTAGTAGTCCTCGTGGTGATTTGAGTGTGTGACCCCTGCACAAGATGATCACATGGGTCCCTTCTGACCATAAATATCTAGGACTCTAAGCAGAGTGGCAGGGGTTGCTGCTGAGGGACCAGTGAAAGGCCTTTTATTCGTAGGCTGACAGCCAGCACCCAAGCGTGAAGCTCACCACAAGCTGCCCCGGAGGCCCTGCTGTTCGCAGAGTGGCTCCGTTGTCACGGGCGGCTTTGGGACACCGCCTGGGGCCCCTCAGATGAGGCCGCACGTTTAAGGGAGGAAAATGGAGTCACGAAGGAGTGAAGGCGCAGCCCCGCAGTGACAGGACCCGGGCCCAGCGCCGCCGCCGCCGCGCCCCGGCTGTGAGGAGCCGGGCACCCCGCAGCCTCCGCGCGGGGCGCCAGCAAGGGCCAGAGGGGGAAACAGGCGCCATTAGCGCCCCAACCGCCGCTCTCACGATACTCACGCGCCATAGCGAGACCAGCTCCCGGACGGGACGCCGCGCGCCTGACTAAAGCCGAGGCCCAGCTCGCTCCCGGCCACAGCCCGCGCGCCCGCCCGACCGCTACTGCCCGTGCCAGAACCTTCCGCCGCGCCGCCCCGCCCCCCCGGAGACACCTCATAGCAACACGCCTCTGTGACGTCACATAAACCCGCCCAGCCGGCGCCCTATCAGCTCCGCCAAAACCGGCATAGGCTGCCTTAGAATTTAGTCGCCTCCGAGCTGCGGGGTTCGGCCTCGGATGGGCAACAATGCGCATGCTCAGTTAGGCGGGTCCAAGGCCCAGTGATGCTGGCGTGGGCGGGGCTCAGGCGTGTTGCCCTTGGGGCCTGGGTTGTGGGCAGGGCCTCTGCCAGACTCTCCGGCAAAACAAAGCGGGTGTGCTGTGGTACTGGAAGACTAACACATTTATTTATAGTGTGAGAGAAAATCCCACTTTGTTCACCCGTGAGTGCACGTGCATTTTATTAACAAATGTGATAGCTTTAGAAGTGACAGAAGGTTACCCTCTGGAATGTGGCAAAATGCAAGATATTTGATTTGTTTCACTTCTGCCTCCAAATTCCTGAAGGCTTGATTGCACACGTAGTGATTAACAGAACAGTAATGTGGTGTTTTAGTGCCCTGAGCATGTTCTGATCAGAAGGTGCCCCTTGCAATTAGTGGTGCTTGGGGCCGGTGCCACAAAACACGTCTTTTAATAGAGTGGCTTTATCGAGCAGCTCGGGTGCAAAGTCCCATTGGCCCCGCCGCAGTTACGGTCCTGGTAATTAATTCTTCCTGACTAGCTGAATGCACCAGCTTTATTATTATTATTATTATTTTTGGAAGCAGGTTTCTGTCCTGTCTGGTTGCAGAGAAAAACATGAAAATATGATCCCAGGAAGCTTCAAGGTCTGAAGAAACAGAAAGCAAATAGAACTGTTTTGAGCGTTTTAGGGAATACTTGGTTCCAATTTTAAATTTTTTCTCTTCAGCTGTAAAGCCGTTTTTTAAAATTAAAATAAATTCATCACAAAATCATAGACTTCCAAGTACTAAGGCTTTAAATTAAATACCACTAAATACTGCATATTCAAGATAAAATAGTGCATGATGGCAAATCTGCAAAATATACACAAGAAATGTCCAATATATTTTCTTCCTGCCATGGAAAAAATTGTCAGGCCCAATGTCACAGGATGCGTAACTGTGCACCTTGGGTTATGATCTATGTGATTTTCCTGTTGACTTATACACTGACTGTATGATTTGTTGCCACTTACACCATGCAAGGCTTCTTTATGGATGCTCATAACCTATTCGACATAATTACTATGATGATATGTTTCGTCCAGCCTCATGCATGCGTATAGATGTGTGACATGGCTCAGGGGCGAGGGACAGACAGAGCTCTCTCCCAGCAAACAAACAAGCACCTGGAGGTGGCAACAAAGATATGCTAATTCAGATGGCTCCAATGAGACACCAGAAAGGGAGGGGGTGAGAGCAGATTAATGGAAACAAAGGGAGACACTTGAAGGGATATGGGACTTTTTGCCTGGGACTCTCCATCCTGAAACAACTCCAAGCAAGATCTGCACCCTGCCTGGCCACAGGCAGAGAGTGGCTGCATGGACATCTGACTGCTGAACATCAGCATAAACATGGACTGTGAGGTCAGTTTAGGTAGAGTTATTAGGATAGTATGCATGTTTTTACATTTTATTTCCTTGTGGTCCCTCCTGACTCATTTATAATGTGATTCTGTCATGACTGGTCATATTCTCACTTAGAATTATAATCTGATCAATACATTTGTAGTTGTTTTATCTAAAGCTGTGTGATCTCTACAGGGTGTGAGTGAAGAAGGCTGGACGCAATCCATTTCTTAAACAGACGGATTTGTACATATGGTGACTGGGAATGAGCCCCCAATCTGTGTAGTCAGTGGCTCCTGGTGTGGGAACTGGGGCTGGGGGTTCTTGCTTGGTGACCATGCCTTGGGTAACCAGAAGGTAGATATCTACTGCTTGGGACTGATTGCATGCCAAAGGGCAGGGTGGACTGACTCAGAAATGAGTGGTCACTTGGCAAAGCTGGGTGAATCGGGGTTCAGGAGTGGGAATCGGGGGGTTACAGTGGTACACCAGACCAGGTCTTGGGAGCAACCAGTCACAGTGTGTATGAGTCAGCCTGCATACACAACTGTTACATAAATAAAAGTACCAGTAATTCTAAATTACAGAAAATCTTATTTCTTGACTGCAATATTGTGTCAATTTCAAAAGGGATAGCCGTGTTAGTCTAGTCCAGTAAAAAAAAAACAAAACAAAAAAAAAAAAACCAGCAAAGAGTTGTGTGGCACTTGCAAAAATAAATCAGTCTTAAAGTGCCACACAACTCCTTAGTATTGACCCTGCCAGCAGGTTCGAAAATTTGGGGATCCTGGAGGGCAATTACTGCACCAGTGGGGTATGGGATAATCTTTATTAAAACAGGTATGGGAGTAGGGTGAGTGGTGGGGTGTATGTGTGGTGCTGTCACAGTGTTTTTAGTGAAGTGTTGTGAGGTGCTTAACTTTGTGGAGTGGGGCAGGTTGGGGGACAAGGAGAATTCTCAATTAACCCTATCTACAGTTATAAACTTACTATAACTTAAAAGGTGCTTTAATACTGTATAAGGAAAGGGGGGGTGCAATACAAACTTAGTGTGTGGCAGTGGCAGAGGAGAGTGGAAGCAGGCGGGGGGGCAGGAATTTCAAGGTTAGTACAAAGGGGTTCAAAGGAGAGGAGGGCGAGCGGGCTGGGGACGCAGGTGGGGGCGCGGGAGACACGTGGATGTTAGGGTAGGGGAACAGAGGCACAAGAGGGGTTGGGGCACACGCGGGGGTTCGGGGCAACTGGGGAGGCAGGGGGGCTGAATAAAAGTTCAGGGGTTTGAGAGGGAGGCGGGGGGGCTGAATGGCAGAGAAGGGAGCAGTGGCGGAAGAAAGGGGAAGAGGGAAAGGAGAAGAAAAAGGGAAAAAGAGGGGCAGGAGCAAAGCCGCGGGAAGCAGGCAGCAGCCGTGAAAAGCTGGCAGGAGTCGAGGCAGCCGTGAAAAGCGGCGGAGCCACGGCAGCTGGCGGGGCAGCCGTGGGAAGTGGCGGAGCCGGTGAGGGGGTGCAGTAGCAAGCAGGGAGCCGGCAGGGAGGCAAAAGGGAGCGGTGAGTGGCTGCAGGGGGGCGGGGTGCGGCAGCGGGGGAGCCGGCAGTGGCGGTGAGCAGCTGCAAAGGGGGGTGTGGCAGCAGGGAAGCCGGCAGCAGCGGTGAGCGGCTGCAAGGGGGGGGTGCGGCAGCGGGGAAGCCGGCAGCAGCGGTGAGCGGCTGCGGGGGGGGGTGTGCGGCAGCGGGGGAGCCGGCAGAAGTGGCAGCAGGGAATGGAGGTGGAAAGGGGGCGCCGCCTAGGGGGGGGGCCGCGGGGAGCCAGCAGGGAAGCAAACGAGGGGCACGGGCAGCAGGGGGAATCCCGGGGTAGGGAAAGGGGCCATGGGAGCGGTGGAGGAGGCAAAGAGAGAGTCGGGGCACAGGTGGGGAATACAGAAATAAGGAGGGGACAAGGAAAGCTTAAATAGAAAAAAGTTTTATTCAAGTTGGGGGAGTTACAGAGGGGAGGGCAAAAGCAACTTAACAAAAACAGCTCTAAAGGTTACAGGCTAAAGGAAACAATCTTACCATCTAACTTAATACTTCTAAGGCTACCAATTAACCCAATACAGTGTTGCAATTCATAATGACACTTTTAAAACAAGTTCAGTCAATTCAGAGGAAAGAGATACACCAAGTGATACAGAGTAGCGGCAAACAACCAGAGGCACGGGAGCTCCTTTAAACAACACAGTGAAGTAGCAAGTACAGAAAGGAAAAGGAGAAGGTAAAAGGCACAAACAGGCCTGCAGAGCTGGGAGAAAACAGTGTCAGAGAAGCAGCAAAAGAACGAAGTAACTTTAATCTTTAAAGAAAGTTGCAGGGCAGGCTCTTACTACTCCTAGTAGTAGCAGCAGCAGCGTTACAGGCAGGAGAGAGAGAGGCTCATACTCGGGCTCGCAGTTTCAACGTGGTACACTTGGGGAAGAACTCGTGAGTGGAGGAGGTCAGCGTCTGGGTGATCAGGCCAGGCAAGATGTTGAGAACTGTCCTGCCTGAGCCCCCCAAGACCTGAGCTTTAAAACTGTTTTTTCTGCCAGTTCCCTGATTACAGGGAATGTGGGGAACAAAGGCAATGTGAGTCATACCTTCAGTGTCACAAAAGACCTTGCAGTCAGGCAGCGCCCACCTACGCCAAGCCCAAGAAAAACAATGGGGTGACAACGGCCATCTAGTTAAGTAGAGGGGGCCATCTAGTTAAGTTTAAGGGGCTGCTCCCCTTAACATTTCTTACATACTTAAGTGATGGCACGGGAGGGGCGGCCATAAAATCAATACAATGAGTCACGAACAAATATTAAGTGTGTCACAACAATTATGATCCTCAAGTGAAAAATAAACAAGGAATGCTGTGGCACTTTTAAAGACTAAAATTTATTTATCACATGAGCTTTTGTGAGAGATGGAAAGTTCATGTGATAAATACATTTATTAGTCTTTAAAGTGCCACAGGATTCCTTGTTTGTTTTGCCGAACTGGACTAACACTACTACCCCTTTGGATCAAGTGACAGTTTTATGTAGTTGTAACTTACTTATCTGCAGCTTTTTGCTAAATTAGGGCTGCTATTTGCATCTCCTTTAAGTTACAGTGATGAGGCAGAATAAATGCCTTTTTTACTGCTTTGAATTTTGGAGGGTTCTTAATTGTCAGGACAGACATCACTGTCATGTATAAAACCAATTTGTTGCTTTAATAAATAAAAATAAATACATACATAAATAACATTTTAAATTTCTGCAGCAAATTTCACCCCAAAACTCTTCCCACGCAACAGGTCAAAGATTGGGACAGGAAAGGAATATTTTGTTTAGAACTACTGGTATAACCATCTATGAGAAAGCTTTATGAAAATCTGGTTGGATCAGTCACACAGGTAAGATCTCAGTTCTCATCTGAAAGATACTCCTTTCCTCATTCCTGATACCCTGGAAAAAAACAGTCCTCCATTTATGTCTGATAATTAGGGGGAAAATGTTGTGTTACCTTGTATAACTCTACCAATAAAATAATGGCTTGAGTGTAGCCAGGGACAGTTTTCTGTCCATGCCACTGTTCCCTCTAAGGTGCGCGGCAGCGCACTTAAAAAAATCCTGCTGCGCAGGATTTTCCTGCCCCCACGCATGGGGCAGTTCAGGGTGGCAGCGTGGCTGAGGGGAGACACGCTGGAGTGATGTGTCTGGGCGCGAGCCTCAGCCCAGCCCCTCGGCTGGACGAAGGGAGGGGCTGGGGGCTCGGGTCAGCCCTGCCACTCCTCCCTCCCCTCCCCGCCCCTCCCTTCCCCTGAGCCTGTGGAGGCTCTGCCTCTTCCAGCCGGGGCCTGGCTGTTCGCGTGGCCAGCCCCAGCCCGGGCTCCTCCATGCCAGCTAGCACCGTGGTCTCCTGCCCCCAGCCCAGCTCTTTGGCCAGTAAAGAGGGCTGGGAGGGTGAGGGGGTTGGTCAGGCAGCTGGCACAGAAAGCGTGGGGGCAGGGAGGGCGTGTGGGGAGGGGGGAGAAGGGGTCAGGATGGTGGGCTGGGGAGGGCTTGGGGGGGGCTGAAAGAGGTGGCATGAAGATGGGGAGCTGGGGGGTGGGGTTTAGGAGGGCTGGAATGGGGGCAGGGAGCTTAGGGAGTCGGAATTGGGGTAACTCTTTAGCTTTCTAAACAAGAGGTATGGCAAAGAGTGCCATTCATACCCTGAAGTTTGAAACTCCTCAAGTGGGAAACAGGGAGTGCATGGTGCCAAAATGTCCCTTCTATAACTAGATAAAGCTGTGGAGGTGAAAAATCTAAAAATCAGCTGTATATTTCCTGAAAGCTAGTGTGGATGTTATGTAAGTGGAGTGACTTAACAGTGAGAGTGTTTGAGCATGCTAACCCTGTGCTTTCAAAGAACCTGGAAGATGTTTTCTCCAGAATCCTGTAAATCACAACAATTCATTACAAAACAAACAAGGAGTCTTGTGGTACTTAAAGACTAACAAATATATTGATTGCATGAGCTTTCATGGGAGAAAACCCCATTTCACCAGATGCTTTGAAGAACAATTCACAGAAATCTCAGAGATGTAATGGAGATATCAGATAAGTACTTGTTTTAAATATAGTAACAGCGAAAAGACTGGGAATCAAAGGAGCCATGAGATTATTCTCTTCACTATGCACCCTAATCTGTCCATCAGAAGAAACCATAATGCATTGAACTGATGTGGTATTTTGGTAGAGATTTTCTCTTAAGTTGAAATGTAGCCCCAAAATGATGGGGCAGGTAAAGATATAAGGGACTGAAAATAGGCTTTTAAGAAATACTGTAGCCTTATCTTAAAGCAGCTAGAAGCCCATTGTTTTGATTTCAGCTGTGTTTAGCATCCTTCTTGTAGCAGCATTTTCCTGAAAAGAGATGCCTGGAATCTCTTTTTGATTTTTAAAATTTCAATAGAATTTACCCCTCTGGGACCATCAAGACATCTTAAATGCTGCCAATTTCCAAAGGGGTAGCCATGTTAGTCCATTCCAGGAAAACAAAACAAAACAAAACAAAACAAGGAGTCTCCCACGAAAGCTCATGCGAAAAATAAATCTTAGTCTTTAAGTGCCACACGACTCCTTGTGTATTTTAAATGCTGTCAGTGATAATTAGCTGGCTTCCGTGTGAACTGTAACTCTGCATGTAGAACACAGGAGATGAGGGTATTAGGCAGAATTGTGACACCTACGATCCGGACTGAATATAACTTTGGTCTTGGGTTGTTTGAAAGCCATGGATTAGTTTCTTTTGATTGCATAGCAATTTGGGTAAATTTTAAATAAATTGGGTGATTTTAGTAATAAAAAACAACTTTAAATAGTTTATATTAATTTTTCATTGGTCTAGATTTTTCAATAATTTTTGTTGCACGAGTTTGCACACAAATTTTATTCAGAAAAAGTTTTGCACACGGGTTGAAAATTTTGCACACAAGCCGCCAAACCTTAGAGGGAACATTGGTCCACGCCCCTGACATTCTAGACAGAGCTGGGCTCACATCACTGGAAGTTGAGCTCAGGCCTGCCCACTCACCACTGCACCTGGCGACAGCACAGATTTCTCCACCATGGCTGTGGGACCTGCCTAGCAGTCAGCAGCTGCAAGTCGGGTAGTACCAGTGCCTCTGTTCCACTGATGGCTGCAGCCACAGGCTCCTGGTCATGTCCTGCCGCTGTGGTGGAGAAAGTTGTACCACTTCTGAGCACTGTGGTGGGCAGGCCTAATCTTCAGGCAGGAGGTCCCAGTCCACACATGGCTATGCCCCTGGTTTATATGACTTATCTGTTTGTGGCAAGTTGGGCTGTCAGTCGACACCCACTAGTCTGCCACTAATCAACTGTCCACATGCAACTTTTTTGAAACATGTTAACAGTTTCAAAGGGCAGCCGTGTTAGTCTAGTAAATCAAAAAAGCAAGGAGTCCTGTGGCACTTAAAGACTAACAGATTTATTTATTGCATGAGGTTTTGTGGGAGAAAATCCCACTTCATGCTTCTGTGTACCTATCCATCCTGGCTAATAGCTATTGATGAACCTTTTCTCCATGAACTTACTTAGGTAGTTTTTAAACCCATTTATAGCCCTGGCCTTCACAACATCTAGCAAATAGTTCGATAGATTGACTGTGTATTATATGAAATAATACTTCCTTTTGTTTGCATTAAACCTGCTTCCTGTCTGTGGCACCAATATGAGATACTGCACACAGTAAACTGTGCAGCAATGTGATCCTCCCTCTCCATTCTAACCTAAGGAATGAAGCAGCAGTGTTAACATTTAAATTACTGTGCATGTGCAGTAACACTTACCTGAAGTGGGATTCTCTTCCATGAAAGTTCAAGCAAAAAATAAATTGGTTAGTCTTTAAAAACTGCCACCAGATACTCCTATGGGTACCTGCATGGCCCCACAATATGCCAACATTTTTATGGACGACTTAAAACAACGTTTCCTCAAGTCTCATCCCAAAACACCTCTCCTCTACTTACGCTATACTGATGACATCTTCATCATCTGGACCCATGGCAGGGATGCTCTTGAAGATTTTCAGAGATTTCAACAATTTCCACCCCACAATCAAATTGAGCCCAGAACACTCCACACAGGAGATCCACTTTCTGGACACTACAGTACAAATTAGGGATGGACACATCAACACCACTCTATACCGAAAACCTACTGATCGGTATAGTTATCTACATCCCTTCAGCGTCCATCCTAAACACACCACACGATCCATTGTCTACAGCCAAGCCCTAAGATATAACCGCATTTGCTCTGATGCCTCAGACAGAGACAGACATCTTCAGGATCTCTATCAAGCTTTCTTAAAACTACAGTACCCACCTGGAGAAATAAAGAAACAGATTGACAGGGCCAGACGGGTACTCTGCAGTGAACTAGTACAGGAAAGGCCCCAAAAAGAAAACAATAGAACACCACTGGTTCACCACATACAACCCTCAAGTCAGACCTCTGCAACAGATCATTAAGGACCTACAGCCTATTTTAAAAGATGACCCCTCACTCTCTCTAGCTTTGGGAGACAGACCTCTCCTCACCTATAGACAATCCCCAAACCTTAAACAGATACTCACCAGCAACTACAGACCTAACAACAGAAACATTAAAGCAGGCACATATCTGCAACAAAGCATGCTGCCAGCTCTGTCCACATATCTGCACTAAAGACACCATCATAGGGCCAAGCCAGCTACTCCATCAAAGGGTCCTACACCTGCTCATCCACTAATGTAATTTATGCCATCATGTGCCGGAAATGTCCCCAAGCCTCATACATTGAACAAACAGGACAATCCTTACTCAGAAGAATAAATGCACACAAAATTGGTATCAGAAATCACAACACAAAAAAAAATAGTTGCTGAACACTTCCATCTTCCTAATCACTCCATTGATGATTTGTTAACGATGGTTGTCAAGAAAATCAATGGGACATCAAGACTTCAAAGAGAAACAACCGAAATCGAACTAATATGCAAATTAAATTGTGCGAAAGCAGGACCGAATCGTGACTATGGATTCTTTTCACATTATAACAGGTGATTTGACTTCACCCTCCCTCCGTATGCTATCTCCTGGAATTGGAATCCTTACAAATGCTCTGATTTGTTGTTGCAGTATGACCTGATTCCATGTCTTACACTCGCTTGCATTTATTTTCATCCAATTCTTTAAGTTCTCCCTCTTCAAAGCATCTGATGAAGTGGGATATTCTCCCATGAAAGCTCATGCGATAAATAAATCTGTTAGTCTTTAAGTGCCATAAGACCCCTTGTTTTTTTTGCTTTACGAGACTAACACAGCTGCCCCTTTGGAACTTGGCCAGCCACTCCATGTGACTAGACTAGCACAGGTTTGGAACTTAGGAGAACTATTTTATTCTAGGCTCTCTACTGACTGATCCAAATGTAATTCTAAATGGAAGTTGAAATTTTGGAGAAAAAGATAGCAGCATTACCACCATGGACTAGCTCTACCTAAGATCTGAAGCACAAGATGGATGAAGGAGTTAAGGCCACTTTGATGACAGCAGAGGCTGGGGTTGCAAAGCAACAAATCTGAAATCGTGCTTTGGGTGTAAATACCCTGGCAATTTGTGACTAATGGTGCGAAGCTGAAACCTGGGCCTGGCATTATATTTGGTAACTAATTCCTCTGTGTGACTGCCAGGCATTTAGACTCTGGATCCAAATTTAGGCTTTTACCCTGCTGCAAGGTCTTAATCATAGAATCCTAGGGTTGGAAGGGACCTCATAGGTCATCTAGTCCAACCCCCTGCCAGAGGCAGGACCACTCTCACTAAACCATCCCAGTCATGGTTTTGTCCAGCCGGGGCTTAAACACCTCCAAAGATGGAGACTCCACCACCTCCCTTGGCAGCTCATTCCAAGGCTTCATCACTCGCCTAGTAAAAAAGTTTTTTCTAATATCCAGCCTCGACCTCCCTAACTGCAACTTGAGACAATTGCTCCTCGTTCTGTCCTCTGTTACTACCGAGAACAGTCGAGCTCCATCTTCCTTAGAGCATCCCTTCAAGTAGTTGAAGGTTACTATCAAATCCCCCCTCAATCTTCTCTTCTGCAGACTAAATAAGCCTCATGCTTTCAGTCTATCCTCAGCAGGTTTGATCCCTGCTGCACTTGCCTGGCACAACCTGCATGTTAGGACCTGTTATGGCTTTGTCCCAGTACTGCCCAAGGCAAGCACATGGAAATATGAACTAGCTTCCCCCCCCCGCATCGGAAGCCTGGTTTAAAAATAGCCACTGTGGTTGTATCGGTTTGCTTTCTGCCGGCTGAGCCTTTTTTAACTTTGAAAGCACAAGAGCGAGGCACGTGGTTTGTTTCTAAGGGAAGCGGCGGTTCTCCCGCACACCAGGCTTCAACCCCCCCGCCCCCCGGACGCGAACTCAACCCACACCAGCAACCGAGCCCGCTCTCGGGCGCTGACAGAGCGGCGCGGCCAGTACCTCCGCGTCCCGCCGGCTCCACGCGTTCCGCCTCCCCGGCTTTCTGGCGCGTCACGTGGTTTCGCCGCTGCCGTCGCAGGCGGATGACGTAGCGAGTGACGGCGCCGGGCCCGTTGGGGCGGGCAGGCGGTGCGGGAGCCCGGAGCCGGTGTCCGGCGAGTGAGATGAGGCGGCGCCGCCGGCGGGGGGAGCGGGACGCTCGGCTCTAGCCCGTCCCTCTCCGTCGCCGCGCGGGGAGCACCCGGCACCATGTTCCGCCGCGCCAGGCTCAGCGTGAAGCCCAACGTGAGGCCTGGCGGCAGGAGCGGCGGCTGCGGCCCGGCGGCCCCGGACTCGGAGCCGCAATGCGGCCAGGACTCCGGCCCCTCGCCGGCGGGGAAGGAGCCGCAGCCCAGCGCGACAGCCTCTCCCGAAACCGCTGCCGCTCCCCGCCCGGAGCCCTCGCCCCAGCCGGAGGAGGAGCAGCAGCAGGGGGGCAGGTGGGTCCCGCGGCTGGCGGGGGGAGGGCATGGCTGGGCTGCCCTAGTCACGGGCATGTGGCACATCCCCGAGGGCCGAAGTGGGATTTTCTCCCACGAAGACTCATGCGAAAAATAAATCTGTTAGTCCTTAAGCGCCACGGGGCTCTTTGGTGGGTTTTTTTGCGGGACTAGACTAGCACGGCTGCCCCTTTGGAGCAGGTCTCATTAGCAGGCGAGCCCTGCCCCATGGCCCCGGGGGGAGCAGGCCCTGCTGGGTGGAGGCCTCAGTCCTGTGGATTCTCGGATGCCTGGAGAGCTTTAGGAGCGGCTGGATCACTATCCCCCCTGGAGCTGAGGTGCTCCTGGCTTCCCCACTGGCCCCCACAGTCCCACCCTTGGCAGCTGGCCGGTTTTTCTGCATCTGTCTCCTTTATTTCTCGGAGGCTTTTTTTCCTCCTGTTTCAGGATGGTTCTCTCATTTGCTTGGTTTTGCCATGTTTGATGTTGCTGAGTTCATATTACAGCAGGATGAGAGGGTACTATTGCCTGGGTCTGAGATAAACAAGAATGCAGTGAGTATTTAGAAAGTAATGGCTATATAGCAGACGTGGTCAAAATGCAGCTCGGGAGCCACATGCAGCTCTTTAATGAAAATGTGTGGCTTGTGGGAGAATGTCAGCAAATCAGTTTAGTGGGTAAAAGTATATGGCTATATGTTTCAGTGTGGCTCTTGAAGATTTAATAATCAACTTGTGTGGCTCTTGAGTTCCAGACGTTTAGCCACCCATGCTTATAGCTTTGGTACATGATCATTGTTTCTTTGTTATAGTCCAGGGGTCTCAAACACATGGCCCAAGGGCCGAATGCGGCCCTTAAAGCTATTTCCTGTGGCCTGCAGTGACACCATTGTTGCTGATACTTGCAATATCGTTATATGGAAAGGTTTTAGTGGTGCAGCCCTTGGGCTAACATACTAGTTCTCATGTGCCCTGTACTAGTTGTCATGCAGCCCTTATGGTGATTCAAGTTTGAGATCCCTGTTATAGTCCCAGATCTTGTACAGTAATAAGTCTCGTATGGAGGGAGCTTCATATTTCATTGAAATAAATTGATACTTGCATAGGTGAATGGATTCTCCCAGGTGGAAAACACTTGTGCATTCAGCCATAGATTTAACATTTAGGAAATTTAGTGTTGATTTTCCTATGTCTGAATTGCTTTATCCTTTTCATAAGAATAGACTGTTTTCTGTTATTTTTTACTTATTGTTTGTATTGCAAAAACACCTAAAAGTTATCATGTTTGCTATTCTGCAATACCGTATGATACTAGAGCAAATAGTAAGAAACCATAATAGTAATGGTTCATTCTGTGGCAACATAGTACCTTGATTTGTACAGTTCATATTAAAATCAGTGGTGGAAGTTGTCAGCACAGAAATCAAAGGATGTGTGCTACTCCCAATTGTGCAGCATTCATATTCAAGGAGGGGGTCATTAAAAATAGCAGCAGCAAACAAACAACTTTTTTATACTAAAATTTTGTTGGATATCTATGAATTAGAATAGGCAACACTTTCTTGGCTTTACACCTAGATTTAAAGAAGCAGCCCAGATTAGAATCATTAGCTGTCACTTAGTATTTTATATGTTTTGAAGTGTCTAAATTACTTCACAGAGCTTGAAAAATATCCCTGGCATTTTATGAGGCTGTATTTTATTAAGACTCGACATTCCTGATGTTTCTAAGGTTAAAAAAAACAGAGCTGGTGACAATCTTTTCAGATCTCCTTTATATTTCATATGGGGAAAAAAGGGT
This sequence comes from Podocnemis expansa, assembly GCA_007922195.1. NCBI lineage: Eukaryota > Metazoa > Chordata > Testudines > Podocnemididae > Podocnemis > Podocnemis expansa. The sequence continues at coordinate 49,177,744 of ML681990.1, read as the reverse complement.
AAAATCCTCATTTAAAAAAATCTGTATCTTGACTAAGCAATGCTTTGCTGTTGAGGCACTGAAGTTGTCTGCAGAGTTAGGAAGACAGCAGTGCATTGGTTTGCACTTAGTTCATATTGAGAATATAGTCTTTGCATCTGAAGTATTAGTTTCATTTTAAACAAAATATTGACTTTCTGTAGAAACCCGTGTAATCATGTAGGAAAGAGTGATGACTTTTTGTACGCTTAACAAGGGTAGTGAAATTAAAGTACTCTCCAGTTGGTTGAACTCTGAGTTTTAAGCAGTTATGTAGGAGTATAATATTTGGGTTGTGGATACTGCACAGGAAATTAAATTGTCTTTTCTGCATCAAAAAACATGCAAATAGTTATGTGTGGGTTTCTTTAACTATTTTTATACAATTCAAATTTTGGGATTAAGCTGTGCTCTGTTGTTTTGTTATTGGTGATCCAAGAATGTATGTTGAGATTTAGAGACAGAGCATTCCATTAAAAAACTGAGCAGTCAGATTACTTAGATGTTAAATCCTTCTTGCTAAAAATTGGTTAATATTTAGAGGATTGTTACTTTTGGATACAAGAATGAGTATTTTATTTAATTTACAAGGCAATCTTCAGTTTGGTTAAGTTGGGGCTGGGTAAGGTTGTCGAAGATAATATACTTTTGTGTAGTACTGTTTTTAGGCTTCAGATGTACTCTTTTCAAAACAGTCTTAAAAGTGGCAAAACCGTCATTGTGAAGGATTTCAAGGTAAGATGTTTGTTTTTAATTTTCACAGAGATGAAAGGACTTGTGGTGCAAATGATGTTGGAGAAGCTAGTACACCTGCAGATACACCATTACAGAGAAGAAAGCGGATATCCACTGTGCCTAATCTGGCAAAACCCAGAGTTACACTTCCATCTGCACAAAGATCAGTGTCAAAGTCTTCTCAAAAACAAGTACCTCAGTCTCTTATTAATGGTAACTCTTCACTTCAGAAGGAATCCTGTCCATCAGACAAGACAAATACAGAAAGTTCTCCAAAGTCTCCCATACTGCCTGAAAAGAAAACACCTGTCCCACAAGTGCCACAGTTTTCCCCATTGAAAAAATCATTAAACAAAGAGTCAAATGTGGGGGTAACTGTTCTGAAAAATGATGAAATCCTCCAGAAGAACACACCCTGCCCCCTCAAAGAGAGATCTGCCCAAGAAAGACCTACTCGAGAGGAAGTGCCACGGACAAAATCCATTCTAATAAAAGATAAACAAAAATGCTCAGACCGTGAAAGAATCCTGAAAGCTCAGAAGTTAAGAGAGATGCTCAAAGAAGAGCTAAAGAAAGAGAGGATGGTAAGATCGTATTTTGGGCAAGGTAGAAACAGGGGATCGTGTTTACCTGATCACTGTAGATCATTTCCAATATGTAAAGATATTTTCCTGTGATTTTTGATGTCAGCATCATAGAGTTGCAACCTATGGTTGAGTCTTGTCCTATTGCAGGAATGAGTGTTCTTTTGTATAAAATGGATTTTGGGGCATGTTGTGAGGGGTGGGAAGTTATTTCTACTAGTGGACCTTTATCTGACATAATAATACTTCAGCTAATATGCCAGTCAAAATGTTGACTTTAATATATATTTTTATCATTCACAAATACAATAGAGGTTGCTGAGAGTTAAAACTCGTGTTCTGTACTCCACTTTGGTAGTCAACCAGTTCTGTGATCTTGGACAACTCACTTCACTACTCTTCCTGTTACCCAATATTCACCATTTGTAGATGAGCAGTCTTACAGGGATGTTTAAAACACTTCAAACTATTAAACCTCATGACATTCAAATGAAGACAGAATGCAGCAGCACGATGTATTTGTGTGTGTCAATAGAGAAGGCAAATACAAGAAGGAAAAGAGACAGCAGTTTTCTTTTAGGTGGTTATGTCGACTTGAAAATGAGCCAAATTTATTTAAAAAAAATAGTAAGAATAGTGATCTCATGTACTACAGGAGAACCTTAATGTCCTTACCAATAACAATAGTAATAATGGGGAAAAAAAAAAAAAAAGGCAACGCAAAATTGCAAGGACGTTAGGAGCATTCATAGTATTTGAAACTACTTGTAAAAATTTTTTTAATTGATTGTTTTAGAAAATTGAATTAATCACTTGCAATACTAGGGAGATTCACAATTTGTTTATTTTGAATTAGGAGAAGATAAAATCTCATTTAAAATGTCTCAGGCTCTTTGTATTGACACACCTCAGACCTTTTGGCCTCTGAGACTAGACTCTGTGTCCAGTACATTGTTGGTTCCCGCGGACTTGATGGGGGAAGGAGACCCAAACACCTTGATGGTGGCAATTTTCTTTATTTAGGGATACAGGGCAGTTGCTACTAACACTTCTTAATCTTTTAGCACAAGCAGTTTTAGTTTTTGCTAGAGCAAGTCTTTCAGACTGTCACAGGTATTTGATAAGATAGCTGTGGTTTCACTTGCAAGTTCCGTTTACAGCCAAATGCTAACTCTGATACATAAACATGAAGTTAAGCAGTTGTTATAACAATACAAGCCTAAAACTGCCTAGGTGTGTGCTCACTGGGACAAGTTTCATTGATTAGTTTCATTCGGGTGCCCAGGGCCCTAGACGGGAAAAAGAGAGAGCAAGGGAGAGGGAGAGAGAAGTAGAGAGAAAGGGATCAGAGTATACGTGCCAGTATACATACCACAGCCATCAGGCACTGACCTACGGCTGTCCTGAGGCTGGGGGGGGTTCGACTGTTAGAGTGATCAGCTCCAACAGCTAACACGTGAACCCCACAGATTCCGTTTGTTCTCCCCTTTTTAAGGGCGGAATGATGTCAATGCACAGCTCGGTTATTTGTCCTTTTTAGGATGGAATTTACATTATTGGGTGCCATTGGGCACCTTGCCCTTATTGGGGCAAGGTTTCCGTTACCTGGCTGCTGTAGGTTCTGCCCTCCGGGTTCTGGATTGGAGCACTTTACATGCTTAGAAGTGGGTCATGTAGAGGTAACTGCCATATAGGGGTAAGAGCAAGGGGGTACATGGAAAACAAGATGTTAAGCTGCTACTGCAGGTGTTTTTCTGTTATTCTAGGTGAAGGTTAAAGTGTAGGTGTTTTTTCTGTTATTGGAAGGAGGGAGGGGGGTTATTGAAGGCATGCACAAGGGGCCATGATGGAAAGGAGATATGGCACAAACGTACATCTTGGATTCTGGGTCTATATACGCTCATACCCATGCTGTGGTGTCTTGTAGAGTCAGGTCAATTATGGTTGATGTCTTTGAGTAATGGACGTTGTAAAATCAGAGATTTATAGTACTGTTAGAGGAAAAATAAGACAAAGCATTTTATATATAATATAAATACTTAGTTTATTTGTATAAGTAAAGAAAAATCTAATTGAACGTCCCTTTGTATAGAAAAGATGGAAAAATAAACCTACGATGATTGATGGGAGAAAGCCACCAGATCATTCCAAAATGACTATGAGAGACTTGATATACTACCTGCCAGAAAACAATCCAATGAAGTAAGTACAGCTATCTTTTCTTATTGGTAAAATGGCTTTGTCTGTGAATATTAATTTAATACTTGTGAAGTATGCTATACTGGTAGTGCTGGATTCTGAAGTTCTGTTTATCCATAAAACAGATGAAGCCTGAACAGTGCCAGCCTAAACTTCTGAATGTTGTATCACTATCACCTGGTATTTGTGTAGCAATTGGGATTATGGTCTTGTGTTAGGTACTGTACAAACATATGGAGACATAGTCCATACCCTTAGTTTAGTGGTTCTCAACCTTTTGCAGGTCGCGGCACACTTGGTGGCATATTGCAACCCTACAGGACACACTGTCCCACTCTCAACAAGCCAAATCTAGCCATCTCCCTGGGTCTCCACAACACACTTACCACTGTGCGGTGACACAGTAGTGTGTCCTGACACAGTGGTAGAGAACCACTGCCCTGAAGTATTTTAACATAAATAGATTAGTAATAAATGAAGGGTGCAATGTTATAATCAAATTTGTGTATATATGAACATATACTTGAATTTTTCCTAATTACAGGGTAAATATTAGTTGCCCTTCAGTGTAGCCATCATAAATTGGCTGACCCCCCCCCCCCTTTTTTTTTTTTTTACATAGACATCATGGAAGAGATGCGTCTTTAGAGGGTATTGACTATGTATTGATTTGGAGTGTGGGTGTGGGACAAGGCACAAAAATAATGCCACATAGTTAGATGGAGAGAGTTGAAAAAGTGGTAGCACTCTGATCCCAGCATGTGCTGCTGCTGAAACTGGGAGGGAGGAGGAGTGGAGTGAGCTGCCACTGGCACTCTCCCTTCCCCTCCCCGGTTCAGCAGTGGCTTTGGATTTGGTGCAAGCCACTGCTGGCCCTGGGAGGGGAAGGGAGAGCGACAGTGGCAGCTCACACCAGGGCTGGAGTACTGGTACTGCTCATTCTCACTCCCTGCTTCAGCTGATGTGGGGAGGGAGTGGGGAGCAGAGTCCAGCTCCACCCATTTTTCTACCCCTCCAAACCCCACCCCCTATACCTCCTGCCTGTGACCTGCTTTGAGTGGCCGTAGATGGCATGTTGCCAACTCATGTCCTTTGGAGTAAAGGAGTAGGTAATTTATTTTCTCTGTTTGTTGGAAGTTTGGCATTTTTGCTTGCTTTGCCTTTGTTGCTAATTGTGCTGGTAGCTTTGGCATTGTTAGTTGTCCACTGGCACCTGATGTGAGATCAAAGAATACCTAGCATGTCTACATGGGGCAGCAGTGTGTTCTACAGAGGCTTAAGTTCTACTGCACACCAACAAGTTACAAACTAACCGGTCTCTATAAACCTTGCTGGCATGATGAGGTATAACTATTCTAGTTTAGCATAGTATTGTGATGTTATAGGAAGGATTCAGACAGTTACTAGTTCTCCTGAGCTATTCATTTTTATAACAGTTAAGTTGCTCCAGTCACTTGAGAAGTATATACGGAATATGAAATTAGGTGATGCACTAACATGGTACAAAGAGAGTGCCCTAGTAAGGATGTTTTGCCTTCAGATTGAGAACAGATTTGGGAGGTGTTTCTTTTTTCTGTTCACGTAAATCATTGGTGTATCAATGAGTATTGTCATATCTCTAATATTTATTAATAGGTCTTCACTGACAGAAGAAAAGAAAACTGAAAAGACTTCTACACAAGGTCAAATGTAAGAGTTAGCCTTTGTTTATGGTACTTAAAGTATCTTCTGCTGGAAAAGTAGTGTATTTTAAATATGAATTAATGAGTAATACAGAAGGGATTTATTTCTGGTTCCTAATTTACTGTTGTGATAAATTTATTCCTTTGTTTTAAATGAATTATTTTAGATGGCGGAAAGATGGAGGAGAACTGGTAGTCATTAGATAAATTGTCCAGGAGCTGAATGTAGAAAGCAAACTCAGACTTCTTGAGGCAGGTTAGCTGTGATGAGTATCTTGTTTTTCATAGCAATAGGTTGATCATGTTATCTTTGTGTTTTTAATCATTATTATGGCAGGTGGTATTTGTAATTTAAGGAAAGCTATTGTTGCAGTCAGTTATCAACACAATGTTAAAGTTTGTTTGTGGCGGTAATTTTACAACCATCCGTTATTTTTATATATAAAATTATATTATATTTTTGTTTGTGGTGGTAATTTTACAAGCATCCATTATATTTTTATATATAAAATTATTTTTGTATATAAAATTATAAATCCTCAAATTAATGTGGGAATTTTAGCTAGGTGATTGAAGAATGCATTGAATAATATAGCAGTTTCACACTGATCAGAAGAAAATGCTACTTATACATAGGTGCTGAATTGTTAATCTTTCAAAATTGTAGACCAGAAGAGAGAAGTGCTCCTAATCATGAAGATGAGGCTGAGGCTGAAGGAGAGGCAGAGGAAAGGGAGGAGGATGATGGTCCTCTTTTAGTTCCTCGAGTGAAAGTAGCAGAAGATGGTTCAATTATTCTGGATGAAGAAAGGTGATTGACGTTCTGCACTTGACTCCTATACTGTGTATGTAGTTCAGTGCTACTGTTGGGTTCCCCGTGTGGGGAACAGTTAACTTGGTGAGCAGGTGTTATGTTATCTGGCTTCATAATTAATATAGAACTTCCATTTTGAATAGCAAATTATGGGGCCTACAGAATGCATCGTTACAGGGTCAGGATTTGAGCTAAAGGATGTCCTGCTAGAGGAGTTGGGAACTGTCAGCAGTTTCCCATGTATGAATTTCCCAAGTATGACCTTGCAAAAGAGTTTCCTGGGAAAGTGTATGACTAATTGGACAAATGTTTCTGAGTCATTGGAATCTTCACTACATTTTAATGTGTGTGTGTTCCATATTTCTGAAAAGTCAGAGTGAAGGTGATAGGTGTAATTTAACTAGGTTAATATCAATTTGCAATATTCCTTAATTCATATAATAGAGATACATCTTCACTTGATATCAAAACATAATTAAATGGATGTGAACCCTGAATATAGCAGGAAGAATATTAATTTTCAGGTTCTCAGAAGATATAAAGTGTACTTCTCCAGTTAATATTGCCCCATATGACAATTACTGTATCTGACATTCCTGGGTGGTGTGTGTGGTGTTTTTGTTTCAGTTTAACTGTAGAAGTTTCAAGGACAAAAGGACCATGTGTTGTAGAAGAAAATGAACCTATCTTTGAGCGTGGCTCCACAACTACCTATTCCAGCTTTAGGAAAAGTTTTTATACTAAGCCATGGTCAAATAAAGGTAGGTGTATTTTAGTTTCAAGTTTTGAGTCTGTAGAAGACTGAGGTCCTGATCGTGCAAACACTTGTACATGTACATAAATTTACACATGAATAACTCCATTGACCTCAGTGAATCTACTCTTGTGAAGTTACTTGCTTATGTAAATAGTTGCAGAATGAGGTCCTTAATGAGCAAAGTTCTAGCTTAAAAGGAGTATAGGAGTGCTTAAGAAACCCCATAGACGGTGAGATAATGGGCTGGGAACAGGCTGCCACTTCAGAAGTTGTGGAAATGCCACTCAGGTGTGCCTCAGACAGGAGGGTTGTTGGGGGCTTGGGACCAGGGTGTATAAACTACATGTTAAATCATGTATGTTTCCTAATTCAGCAGCAGCTTCTACATTTAGCCCGGTGCAAGGGATCCATGCATTGGGTTGCTTTTTGGAGCGTATAGGTTCATTTATGTTTGTGAGTCTGGTATGCCAGTGGTTCCCAACCTTTTTTAAGTGAAAGCCCCACTAGTTAACGTTAGGTAAAACATGGCCCATCCACACCCTGACCCAGCTGTAAATGCACACAACCTCCGTAAACATATATATAATGATGATAATGATACCACTAAATTATATTAATAATAAATCACTCTTAGCAGCATGAGAAACTAAGCCTTTCTGGGTGCAGCTGCAACTGCAGTCGTCTGTGGCTCTGCCTCGTCCCTTCCGTAATGGAGGTAGTGGGTGCTGGCAGGCTAGTTGGGGTTGTTCCAGGTCTCTACTGGCACAGAGCTGCTTTGCTCCATCCAGGTGCTTGGCTAGTTTGGAGTTGGGTGGGGTCTGTGCCTCTGCTCTGGCTGGTGTGGGGTTTGGGGGGGTTGTTCCCCCATTCAGGGCAGGCACCCTGTTGACTTGGTTCTGTGGGGGTCTGTTTTTCATTTCCCGCCAGTGCAGAGCTCAGGGCTGCTGTTTTCTCAGGGGGCTGCTCAGGCTCAGGGCACTAAATGATCTCAATAATACTGAAGCTTCATGGACCCTCTGTAATCTTTGGCACTTCTCCTCTCCCCCCACCTGCAATCCCTCAGGGAGTCCTGCAGCCCAGGTTGGGAACCACTGAGACACACTATACTTGTGTGGGCTAGAATTTGACCGTTATCGTTTGTATGGTAGCAGAATGTGGTGGTGATTACTGAGTATGAGAACATTCTTCGCATCTTTGGATGGAAGGTTATGATGCATTCCATTCCTGAGTCTCTCATGAACTTTTTTGAATACTGCTTCGCTGTGTAAAGAAAAGTAGTTAAAAAACCCCCACAACATTTTGTTCCATCTTGTGGTTGGATTCATAATGAAATGAATAAAATGAGAATAATTTTAGTACTTTTGCAGAACTAATGAGACCAGTGCTCATTTGTTTTAGAAATCTAGATTGTTCTTTTTGTTGAAATGATTTAATAATAAAGGTGTTTAAGAAAGTAGCGCACACAGTAACTTAACACAGAATGTGACAATTCTTAATATTATTTTAATTTGAGAACTTGAAAAGAGCATATTTCCATGGATTAATTCTCCATTGATAGTGGTATATAAACAAAAATAAGCTTGTTAATTAGAAATGAAGGACACTTCTAAATGTTTGTGATATGCAGAAGGACAAAATTGTTAGGGGAAAAGCTGTATTTTTGATTAAACACAGTATTATCAACTCGTGTGTCCGTGTCCATGTCCGTCCACAAAACACAATTCTAAAATCATAATAAGTAATTACATAGACCAAGTCTACACTCTGGCAAATTCGCTGCAACAGTTCAATCTTGCAAGATTGATTGAGTGGGTCTTCACTGAAGAATTTGACCTGAAAAGTCCAGCCCCTGAAAATGAGTAGTGCTGAGTCAAAGGGAGGACGTTTCCCTTCAACTCAGCACAGTGGAGCTGCCATGGTAAGTAGGCATTTGGTGCTTGAAGGGAGATGATATGCAAGCTCTATAAAATAACTGGCATATCTTTCTTCAACTGCTGCTGAAAACTGCAGCAAACGTAGACCAGGCCATGTACAATAAGCTGAACCTCAGGAGGGATATTTTCAATAAATGTACTGATGAGTGGTTGGCTATTCATGGTCAAAAATGGATCTGCAGAAACTAAGTTGTTTGGAATATGCTTTTTTAACTGTAAAGTGTAATGTTTACGAAGGCATAGTATACAGGGAATTGAATTTCCCAAATCTGATCTGAATGTAAAGCATCTGATTTAACACAGAAGCAACTTACTTTGAGTAAGCTCCTAGATTATGAAAATTATTCCTGAAGCATGATAATTTAATTATTTTTGTTTATCTTCCTGACTTAATAGTTTACCCATTAGCAATATTATATCATTTAAGTTTTATAGAAGAAATCTCCAACTTGGTCTTTACTGGGGAGAGTAGTGTTAGTAATATCTAAATCACCTCTCACTTTTTAAATCAGCAGATGAGGAAAATATTTTTCAGGGGGAGTGCTGTTATTGTACTGTGAAGGATGGGGAATGAATGAATAATTATAAGCTTACAGAGTATATATAGTCAAAGTAATTTACTTGTTATGTTTTCCACATTGTTAAATGCTCAGAAGCTACAGCAATGTTTTAAGTACCTAGATGAGTGTTTATAGAGTTTTTCTGAGTAGTTTTAGGTGGCTTTACAAAGTGATAAACAAAAAAGTATAAAATACAAACTCAAACAGGAGTGACTTTGAACACAGAGGTAGCTGGTTGAAATGTAATGATCTGTGATTTACAGGAGTTCAGATAAGAAGATTCCATAATCTCTTTTATCCTTAAACTCTATATTTATGGACTAGAATAACAGACTGGTTTGGAATTTAGCTCCATGTCTGAATGTATTGGTAATTGTGTATACATTTATTTTTACTCTTAAAAGTAAAGATTTTGGTTCATTTACTAAGAAGGATGATAACATTCAAATACATAAGGTGTTTTTTTTTTTTTTTTTCCCCCCCTTACAGAAACTGACATGTTCTTTTTAGCTATTAGCATGGTAGGAACAGACTTCTCTATGATTGGCCAGCTGTTTCCTCATAGAGAGCGAACAGAGATTAAGGTGAGCAAAGCACGGGATGAAATGACCAGTGAAACTGCAAGCATTTACTTTTTTTCTAATTTTGTAACTTGATTTTTTATACATTATTATAGCATTAATAACTTTTGATGCTCCTTAGTGCTTGGGTGAAATTTGTAATAATGTACATTTTTATAACCTAGTTAAAGTCCAGAGCAATAGGGCTGAAATGGATAAGATTCTTCTTGATCTGATACAAATTAATTAATCTATTTCTAATTTGAAGTAGATACACTTGTAGATCAAACCAGTGTGTTAGTTACCACTTTATTTTCCTGTCAGCAGCGTTTTCACTAGCTAAAGGAGTATTTAGTCCTGATTTGCTACCTTTTGAGTTTGTAGTACTATATCACTTGCTTAGTGGATAAGGATTAATATAATTTAAAATATACCTTTTTTTCAGAACAAGTTTAAACGTGAGGAAAAAGCAAATGGATGGAGGATAGATAAAGCATTCAGTAAGTTTTTACTTAACAATCAGAAGAATTTAGTTATGCAATTTTTCTGTTAGTTTGATCCAATTAATTAACTCTGCACAAGGATGTTTGTTTTTAATCTTAAAATTTAGAGGTTAATCTAGTGATTAAGGTACAAGATTGAAAGTAAAACTTTCAGGTTTCTGTCCCAGCCTTTTTGTTGAGTTGGTGTCTAATTCTGGCTATGCATAAAATCTGTCTATGCCTCAGATTTTTTCTGTGAAATGGGGAGTAATATGATGATTCATTAGTTACTAACTGTAAAGCACCCTGAGAATCTTGAATGACTTGTTGTATGAGTGGGCCAGTGGTTCCCAAACTTTTTGGCTCATGGACCACAGATACCATTTTACAGCCCTGTCAGCCACTGCCGGGCGGCCCCCGGGCCCCCCGAAGTAGAAAAGAGAAAGAGAAAAAAGCAGTTTGCCTCCTGGTTTGTTTATCTCCCATCTCCCTGGCTGCAGTAGAGACACTGTATATATCCAGTAGTCTGCACACTCTATTTGAGTACCAAGGCAGTGGTATCCCTTTAGTTGCAGCGAAGAGCCTGCATTGGTCTTTTAACTCTGTGGAAACACACTTTGCCTGGGTCCTTAGGTAGTGACTTCATTCTTTGGTCAGCAGGAGGGAAGCCAAGGGCCCCTCTGAAAGCCTTTGAGGGTAGGGTTACCAGATACCAAAGCATGAAGGACAGGGAAGTACAAAAAGGAGGACATTGGAAGACATGGAGAAAATGTAGTATTAGTATAACTGTCATTACCATATTATGTCATGGAAAACGGGTAATGATTAATGAATGCATGGCAGCATGAAAAAATGGAGAACAAGTTCGACAACAGAAATATTCTTAGGCACATTAACAAGAAAAAAAATGTATAATACAAAACAATGTAACACAACAAAACCAAGTATTCTTAGGAATATGCAATTTGTGTCAGCAGTGTCACAATAGCATTTAATTAACCAAATTATACCATGCAAAACAGTAAAGCCTATTCTTGATATTTATCAGCTGAACCTATTTTTGTCAGTGGGCTATCATTGTCAAGAAAGTATGAGTGAAATTCCTCACATGACATGTCATTCATTTGATACTGAGTTAATATAATGCCCTGTAGAGATTTAACTGATAATCAATTCCTCTCCTTTGTCCACTGAGCACTGATAAGAAAGAAAACCTGTTCTACATTGGCATTATGTCCAGAAATGCTGAAAAAAAATTCAGGAATTTTCAACAGTTCTGTGAAGCAGCCCATGTTTTCACAGCTTCTGAAGAAGGAACTCCACTGTTGATGCAGTTTATTTTCTAAGAATTCTTCTTACTGTTCCACAAAGGACTTTAGATCAGTGGTTCCCAACATTATCTCTGCCATGGAACACCTTGCTACATTTAATTAATTTGAGGCACACTACCATATAATTTCCAAATGAACTTATGAATATTCATGAGCCAATGAGCCAATCCAGAGCTCTTTGGGTAGTTTTTCAAAAAAATTTTGTGGCACATCTGCACAGATGTGATGGCACACCGGTTGGGAAACACTGCTTTAGATTGCAGTATCGATCAAATAATTTAACATCAACAGTATTACCCTTTTTGCTTAGATATGTAAGACATGGCAATGATTCACTGAATGGGCTTTGTTCTTACTGAGAATCATCCAGTCAGAACACTGAAATTCATGAACAAGTTTTAATCACTTTTCCAAGTACCTTATGCATTCCTGATGCATCAAACGAGTCAGTTCTAGAAAACTGCCACACTCTGTCCTTTACATTTTTCTTTTAGAGTTTTCAGAAGTTCGCTTCCTTTCAGCAACACAAAATTCTTACTTAATTGTTCATTCGATGCTGACATTGTTCACTGCAGAAATTTCATAATATCTAAAACAGAATTGTCTTGCCTTTCTACAGCCTCAATTTTGTACTGGAAGGCAGACATAAGTGAGTGTAAGAACCTCAGCAAAATAATTTTCAAAGAAAGCTTTGATGGCAGTTGGTGGATGCCTTAGAGAGGAAAACATTCCTTCAGAGCAGGGAACAGCAGAAGGTGTCTTTCTGTGGCTGCAAATAAGCTGAACCACCTAGGTTTTTTGTGATACAACAGCTATTGATAATGAATATCTACATATTCACACACATCTTTCAGTGCTTCTATTCAAACAGTGTACACAAAAAATAATTGAAAACCTTCAAAATGATTGATTCAACATCAGCCTACAATAAATCTGAGCCATGCTGAGTACAGTTATGGAGAATATGTTCAGGACAACCAATACTAACTATGCTACTTTTGAGAGCCTGCTTCAAGCATGAAAACACATTATTGCCTGCCTTTCTATTGATGCCTCCAAAATTTAAATTTGCATTGTTGCCTATGAAAGCAACATACTGAGATAAAAGATCAGATTTTTCAAGTGTCTTAAGCAGATAGTTAAATATAGTTTCAGATGTTTTACTGAAACTAGCTTCTAGTGCAAGAAGTTTAGTTTTGATTCTGCCCGTTTCCCAGCCAAAATACTGGCTAATAATTGGAAAAAAATCTTCTCTGCATCATGGTTGCTGGCATCAGTCACAATTCCAAGGCAAGATATGTTATTTAAAGTCTTTACTATTGAATCGATAGTGTAAGGGCCAACCACTTGATTTCTAATTGCTTCTGTTTTTGTCCTTGCACATGCTGTATTTTTGGGAGTCTGAGTCTCCAAACAGTTTGTGCATTAAAAACACAGTGCAGTCTGTCGACTTGTAAGATTGATGATGTCTAACTGTATGATATGACAAGGTTGCCTCAGCAGCACATGCTTTTTTGTTTGTCTGAGTTCTTCCACCAAAAAATGACATTACCTTGGTTGATCACAACAATACTCTGACAGCTTTCTGATGTTTCTCGCTGTCACAGTGCCACTCTGAATCAGCAGATCCTTTATTACCCACGGAGACAAGTCACAAATCAAACCCTTTGCCTTACTTTCAGTACGACCATCACTGAAACATGGATATTTCTTTCTCTTAAGTTTAACTGAACTTACTGAAGCCATTTGCTAATAAATTCATGTTATTTTTTTGACCACCAAAATAATGAAATACATGAAAAAAATGAATTAAATAATGTTTTCTGTGTACACTGCAGAGGCAGCCAGAGCAAAATACCACAAAGTATAATGCCAAATGGGAAACTAGTAAAGTTAAAATACAAAAGTAATGAAACAGACCACATAAATGTAATGTAATTGAAATTGCTTGATTATTAACAAGGCTGGTAGAAGAGGGAACAATTGTACTGTATAGGTTCAATAGGTCTTATCTTGCCACCTATTGGCACTCAGTGCAAAAACTGTAAAATTTATAATAGCTTCATATAAAACACTGAAATTGTAATCATAGGTAAGCAGGGGTCAGGAACCCTCCTAAATTTCTGGGGCCCCTTCACCCACATCAACTACTCCCCCCAAATTCCTGCCCCCATCAGATCCCTCTTTTTTTCTTCATATGATATGTCCCCACTCCAGCCCTCTTAATCCCCATGTGGTGCCCCAGCTCTCCATTTTCACTTCTTCAGCTCCCAAACTCCACACATACCCAGCCCACCATCCTGATCCCCTTCTTCCCACCCCACGACCCATCCCACTGTGCCCTTTCCTTGACTGCCTGACTGTCCCAAAACCCCTTCCCAGGCCACCTTACCAGTGGGGCAGTGTTGGGAAGGGGCCCTGCTGTGGGGGCTCATAGCTGCGCCCCTGGGGTCAGAGGCTAGAATTGGAGCTGGCAGGCCAGCAAGAAAGAGAGGGGGCGTGCACCACTTGGGCCAATGGGGTGGAGCCTCGCCAGGTGCTGAGAAAGGAGGCGTGGGTGGCTCGCTTTCCTCCTGCCTGCTGCAGCCCCCTGAGCTGGCAGGGGAACATGCCAGAACACCATGCTGTGGTGCGCTCTTCTATTTTTAGGGGGCCTGGCTGGAATGCTTTCCCAGGCATTTCAGGGTGTTCTGGCGGCTGTAAAAAAGCCAGACAAAGTCGTAATTTTTTAAAATGCTGGACAGATGGAGGACATGAGGGTAAAAAGGAGGACGTCCCCCTTTCGCCAGAAGTCTGGTAACCCTACTTGAGAGCCACTTTTGGCCCCCAGGCCACAGGTTGGGAGCCATTGGTATAGGCACTACTGTTACTTTCATGAACCGAGAGTTAACTCTTCTGTTCAGCGTGGGGCGTATTTGATATTGTGATACGTCTTGGAAGTTTGTGGTTCTTCAGAATTTAAGTAATTATGTGAAACTCTCTTAGATGCTTGTAGTTTTTTTCATTTACATTTTGTAAAACTCAGGTTCCGCACACCTAACATTTGTTACTTTTGGTTTCTACAAGCTTTTCAGTACTATTTGTGCAAAAGAAACTAACTAGTCATGAACTGTGCAGTATGGAAAGCAGTAGTTAGCTTTCAAAATCACAACTAAACTATTTGTGTTAAGAAAGTAGTAGCTTAAAGAATAACTTTATCAACTATGAAACCTTTTATATTTCTCCTTTTTAATTGGACAGAGGAAAAACGACCATTTGACTTTCAGTTCTTTGCCCAGTTGCTTGAGGAAGTACTGGAAGATGAGAAAAAGAGGAAGCAAAAGGCTGCTAAAAGACAAAGCTCAAAAGAGAAGAAGCCAGCCAAATCTCGGAAAAAGCAAAAAGGTACTAAATTTAAAATTTTCTGTTAAATACAGTAATACAGAGTAATACCGTTAGAGTGATTTACTATATGATCATTGAACAATGGGGAAAAAATCCTGTAGGAAATATTATGGCTCACTGTTCTGAACAGGTTTCTTTCAGGTAGTGTGTGATATTACTGGATTCCTGGGGGACTTCTTTCAGTTTTTATTTTGCTCACTCAAGGGATAGATTAACCCAGTTTCTAGAGAGATATCTTCTATGAAATAAAATTGAACTACTCTATCTGTGCTACAGGTTTTTTGGAGTTCTGTGTTTCTGCTTTGGAGTATACCAACTTGTCTCTTAATAAACGTCTTCATAGGGTGCTCGCAAATTCACTTAGAGGCTTTGGCATGAGCATTGTGAAAGCCATTCATTCTGGTACACTCTTATTTAGATGATTTTAGTTTCTCTAGGTCAAGTTTTTCATGTTAGTATAGTTTTGACTTGCAAATTTATAAATAGTGGGTGAAGGCAAGTATAATTCTCCTTAGTGAGATTCATGTAGGTGACTCGCTTCTTAAAACAGTGTAAGAATTATTTCCTAATTACATTTAATTTTGTTATACAGCTTTACAATGGCTGTGAAAAGACCGTGTTGATTTTTATGCGTGTTTTTGCTTTAAGCGGCAGTGCAAGACTATTCGTAGTTTTTTTAAATGTAATTTTATGACTCTGAACAATAGCCATTATCAAAAGATGTTCCATGAAAAATGGCAGTGAGAACAATATGTGAGAAGTGGTTATAAAGGTGAAATTGTTTAGGAAGTAGAAGCCGAACAAGAAATTCTTAAAAATTATTGTCTTTATAAATTTTACTTGTCTGAATTCACTAGATAAGATTGAGTTAATGGAAATTATTCTGTCTTCTCCTGACTGGTGAATTTCCCGCTATAAGTAGACATGTTGATTTATTGTTCAGCCCCCAGCTAAAAACTTTGTACTTAAGGAAATGTGCCCTCTATGTTGCATTACTTTTGTGCTGTGATTTGTATTTGCCATTTAGAGTTGGGGGTGAGGGAGGAAATCAGTGAGAAAATATTAAAATGCAAAGTAAAACCAGTTACTCAGTAGTGTCTAATACTGCTTGAAAATCAAGGCTTTTGGCTATTGATATTTCAGAATGTTTTAAAAAGAAAACAGTGATTTCTTGTTTCTAGAAGCTGTTTACTAAAACCAGAAGAGAATCTGTCTAGAAAGTTTAGGCTCTTGATACTTCCAAAAATAGTAAAAGCATAGAATTTATCTAACTTAACTACCATAGCATAGTACATCATATGCATCCACAAATTAGGCTCTACCAACAATAGTAACAGTGTTTTTTTTCCAGAAGGACAGTTAGCTAATTTTCATGTGTTGTAAATTCAGTGTAACTTCCTAATCTAAAAACTACAAGGGAAAAGTAATGTACATATTTTATACTGCCCTGCATATAGAATGACATTTGTAGCTGTCTGAAATATCAAGAATGTGCCTCAAATGCACGTTTCAGAGTCAGTTTACTTGTTCTGAGACTTGTTGCCGCAAACAACCAATCAGAAGTCATCATTTGCTGTGCTGCTATGTCTGACTGCCTATTGACAGATGAATGTACCAGACATTGATAATGATGCCTAGTTTTGAGATTCTTAATTTATAGTTCTTACATATTTATCTGGAACTGTACTGTCTTTGATAGCTAAAGTTGTGAGTGGAGAAGCAAATAATGACCAGAATGATTCTCAGAGTGTCAGATATTCTGACACTGAAACAGAAGTGGATGCTGGGACAGCTGAGAAGGAAAATGAAGAATCTCTGAATGTCTCTGAACAGACAGAAGAACAGACTACTTCGGAGCCAGTGACAACCAAAAAGAAGAGGAAAAAGAAGAAAAAAGATGATTCTGAAGTGGAAGTGGTGAATCCGGCTGAAGAGAGAGCTGGCCCTTCAAAACCAGCAAAGGGGGGAAAATCCAGCAAGAAAAGTAAGACTAAAATGCTCAACCTTAACCTCCTCTTGCTGTTGGCATTGTTAGTTTGTTATGGGTTAGCTACTCTGCTGGATTATAAATGTTAAATTTTAGCTTATGGAAGTATGTGGTGTGTTCATTCTGGGCCTTTGTATGATGTAAAAATTATAACACACAAGTAGTATTTTTGGTTTGGAGAGGATTGTAATTGTTTTCATTCAACTCAAGTCTAACATTAACTAGTCTCTCTTAGTTTCTCTACACCCTCTTTGACCTACCACCTCCTCAGAAGCCTTGGAGAATACAGTAGCTTTGCAGTGTAGCTCTGAAGGTCAGCAGACCAGTAGGGGGAAAAATGGACTTGAGCTGAGGGCCTCTCCCAAAAAAAAAAAAAAAAAAAAAAAAGTCCTGGAAGCAGTCCCCTCTCTTTTTCAAGCACAAGTGCTATGAACTTCAGTACTTCGGTTGATCTCAAGTGCCATTTTATTGCATATGGAGAGAGCTCATCTCTTTGGTGCCCAGACTATAAGCCATTTAAGATTTTGAAGTAAATTGGATCTTTCAGTGTAGATCCTAGGGAACAGCCATAATTTACTAAACACCTCTAAGCAAGAGCACAACATTTTCTGAACTAATCAACGTTTTAAGGTGGTTTTCTGGATTCAACTCCCAAAAACCCATTATAACAATCCAATCTGTTATGCAGTACTGTTTGGTTTAAACCTCTGGGGTCACACTGTTGAAATATCAGCTACATTAATATACAATATTGACTGCTCTTGAAAATATAGTTAGGAAAAATAATCATGAATTTATGAACCTTGTTGTGAGAGTTATGGTACAATTCATTTTAAAGGGCATTGTCCAGATAGTTATAGCCCCAGATCTTATTTTTTTTCTTTAAACACCAGTCTCCAGACAACCACCACTGAAATTCAACTGGAGAAATATCTTAATTTTTGTTGAGATGTAGTAATTTTCCCCAGAAATATTTAAAACTTTCCAGTGTTATGTGAGAAATGAATGGAGAAACTGACTAGAAACTCCAAATTTAATGGAGTGCAAACTAATAAATAAAACAATCTAGATTATTATTTCAACCAGAGTACCCTTTCAGTTTACTATAATGGCAGTATAATCTTTGTAATTCCACAGGCCTACCATTTGTAATGGCTTTCATGAAAAGGTTGTGTCATTTTCAGTAATGGTAACTGAAAATTGATATTGGGTCTATAAGACAACCATTATTTAAAACACAAATCTCTCAACGCAGTATTTTTTTTCTTTGTAGACTCCAAATTTTACTCCACTAGTAAGAAAGTAACTTTTTTTTCCTGACTCTAGTAAGAAATTTGAATTTAGCCCAAAGTTCCAAACTTCAGCTATTATAGCCATAAGCAAGAACTTATGAAAGTGAAGTGTTCTTTTTTTTTTTTGTTGTTACCTTAATTTTTGAAGTGCCCAGTTGGAAACACTTTAAATGCTAGATATTTCTGAAATTCAAGTGCTACTTAGGAGTCTCAAATTGGTTCCCAAATTATAACTTATAAAATTGAAGCACTATTTTTTCTTTTTCCATGTGGTGGTGTTTTCTCTTAGATATTTTTGAACCTGTTCTTATCATTCTAGGCATTGTCTACATATTAAATGCCTAATAATTTGTTCACAGAAAAAAATGCTGTGTCTGATACAAGTGGTGATAATCATACTGAATGCTCTGAAGAACTGGAAGTTCTTAATGAAGAAAATGTGGATGAGGCTTCAGTCCTAGAGGAGAAGGGATCAAGCTCCTGCTTACAACTAAATGATAAAACTGAAGAAAGTGATCTCAGTTTATCCAGGTATCTTTTGAGATGTGTGGATTCAAATGCAGCAAGAAATGGTTTTTAAAATCAGGCGTATGTGTGTTGCTTGCCGTCACATTTATTGGTGAAGATGTACAGTGTCTTTGGTTTCCATGTGTTGTTAAGCTTTGCCCTCAAGGATGGTCGTCTCACTTGCTTTAATTTTATGCCTGGAAAATGTTCCTTTTCCTGAAAGCCTTCTTTAACTTAATATAAAATAATGATAAAACCCCATTTAGTGATTTTTTTTTTTTTTTTTTTAAACCCAAAATTTCTCATTTTTGGGGTGAATATGAAGATCATTGACTTACCCAAAACCTTTACATAAAACTAGGAAAACGCTGGAAATAATCCTAAACCAGAGTTTGGTAACAGTACTGGTATTGTTTTAGGCAAGTATGGGGTAAAGGTGGCTTTGTACATCATTGTTTTTGTGATAAATTTTTTTGTCTCCATAGTACAGGGGTCTGCAATCTGTGGCTCCTGAGCTGTGTGCAACTCTTTGGCTAACCCTTGTGGCTCTGCGCTCCAGGCACCCTTCTGCTACCGGGGCACCCTGCAGGCAGCCTGCACTGGGATGCAGGCTCCCCCCTGCCACTAGGGCACCCTGCAGAGGGCCTGTTGATTTCAAGTTCCTTCTCTCCCCCCCCCAAGGAACTCGGTGGCAGGCATCCTGGCCCAGCTCCTAGCTCCCTCCACCAGATGGCTACACCCATTGCAGCTCTCTGTTATTGCAGCTCTCTTTGTTATTGAAGGAATTGTAAAAATGAGTCGTCTTAGCTTTTTTGGCTTACTGACCCCTGTCATAGTACAACAGAATCATAGAATCATAAGGTTGGAAGGGACCTCATGAGGTCATATAGTCCCAACACTTTCTAAAAGCAGGACCACTCCCACTAACTCATCCCACCAAGGGTTTGGTCTAACTGGGCCTTAAATATAGCAATCCTGCAACCCTAATTAACTTCTGCATGAAAAAGTAGCGATGCTACATTTTCTCTGATTTGTCTTATTATTTTCAGCTTTCAAGATGCCGGTGCTGGAGTAAAAGAAATTCAGTCTTCCGAACCAGAAACTCCAGATACCACCTGTGTGTCACAGGATTGGCAACCTTTAAAATATCAAGATTCAGATATCAGAAATAAAAAAGGAGATGATGAAGAAACTAATAAAGCAAAGGTATCTTGTTTTGTATAGATTTTTTTGGTCTCCAATAATCCTTGTATGTTAGTAGTATTCACATAAACTAAAGATTTTTTTTGATAAACATCTCATAACATTCTTGCATAGTGCTCAGTAAACAAGTCATTAAACATGGAAATATCAAGAGGCAAAGTGCCATTCAGTGGGATAAATGTCCTTCATTGGTTTTATTTTACTAGACTAAAGTGATTCAATGAATATAATGTTGGGATTGGGTTTATCTGCTACAGTAGAAATTAAAGGTAGTATTTAACTGTTCATTAGCTTTCCAAAATCAAGACCATGATAAGAGAAAATTCCACCCGTATGTTCAATGTCTTACATTGTCTTGGAGCCCGGTCTTGCAGGCACTTATCATGTGCTTACTAGTATGACGAGGTGTCAGGAAGATGAGTGGGATAGCCTTGGTTCTGCCTGATTTCTTGTGGAAGCCACTGTAACTTTGAAACTTAAAAAATTGTAAAGCCTGTGTGAACGATTATTTTCATGTTTTAAACCTTCTAAGACAAAGGATGATTTTTGTGGCAGAGGAAGAAATCCTTGCCATATACTTACTGTGTTGCTTTGGCCAAGTCACTTAAACTCTTGATGGGGGTGTCAAACTCTTGTGCTGTGGTAGGCCAGATTTGACTTAAATGTACTTCATGTGGGCTATACATACCATAAATTGAAGTATGGGGCCTATATTCTTGCAGGATCACAGAGTGCTGCGTGTGTAAGACTGTTCTCCATGTTATTGTGAGACCACTCTCTCTCTGTTAGGGAGAGAGTGTTGTCTCATGGATTGCGATCTTGTATACCAAGTAATACCACAATGCCATGAGAGCTGTACACGCTCACAGAATTATGGAGCAATGGATATGTGAGACTGTGCTCTGTGATACTGTGAGACCATGTGCTCCTGCTCTCTGTTAGGGGGAGAGTGCAGTCTCACAGAGTGTAGTTGCAGGCTGAATGGAAGAGATTTGCAGGCTGAATATGGCCCATGGACCATTGTTTGATACTCCTGCTCTTGACCCTCAATTTCACTGTTGAATTTTTTTAAAATAAAAACTAGCTTCTCTGTTTTTAGTGGGAGGTTGGCTAATTCTAATATTTATGAAGCACCTTGAATTCCTGGAGTGGGAAGTGTAATAGAAATACAGTACTCATCTGTGTCAGAAGAATTAAAGTGGACACAGTAGCCTGGACTCTGCAGTGTGCCTCAGTCATGGTTACAAACCAGAACTAAGTAGTTTTCAGGCCAATTAGCTAAGACAATATGTTGCTGTTGTAACTGAAAAGGTAGTGTTAAGAAAAGCCAGGAGTCGCAAGTCATCACATTCAGAATGCTTGTTACTACCAATAATGTTGTTGCATTGTGGATTAGGTATGTGCGATTAAATTAAACATAATGCATGCAAAATTTTCTTTTTAACATGAAAATATCAAACCAGTCAGTATAGAATATAACACCGTTTTGAGAATATTTGTGGTGACATAACTGTAATAAAAAGAGAAAAAAATATTATGTAACAAATGCTTTTATTTTTGTACAATAGGTAGATTTTATATTTTACCTTTTTTGCTGATGAAGAATTATTCCTTTTGTCATAATTCTTGCTTTCTTCATGAATGCCTCATGGTTTCTGCAGAAAGGATTATTTAAAGACCACAGCCTACAATGAGTAAAACTAGTACCAGACTCTCACTCATTTCATTTAACTGACAGATGAATGAGGAATCTAGTTTTTACTTGCATTTGACACCGATATTTAACTGTCTTGTGGCAAGAATTTCTTCACTCTTGCAGGAATCGGTTCTAAATATCACTTTGTTTCCACGTAGAACAATGAAGTGTCTGATATATGTAAACCAGATGAAAAAGAGAGTACAGCAGGAAAAAGCCATGACTCTACATCTGAGACAATGTGAGTAGAATTATTTTGCCATTTAATAGTAGTCACCTGAGAGTTCAGCCTGTATTTTTCTAATTCGGGGTGAGGAATTCTAAACTCTGTTCATGTGTGACAGGTGGACTTTTGTTCATCTTTGTTTTAAAAGATGTTAAATATAACTAAATAAACATGTAGTCCTGTGGCACTTTTAAAGACTAACATTTATTTTTCACATTACCTTTCATGGGAATTCTTTGAAAGCTGTGTGAAAAATAAGTTTTTTATTCTTTAAAAGTTCGACAGGACTCCTTGCTTATTTTGCTGAAGTAGACTAACACAGCTACCTGATTGGAACAGAACTGCTGTATATACTTGGGTATAAGCCGATGGGGCATAAGCCGACCCCCCAATTCTGAGTCCAAAAAAGAAGCTAAAATTGGTGACTCAGGTATAAGCCGAGGTCCCCTTTTGGCCTTGGTCCCTAACCCCCCACCCACTGCTGCTGGCTTCCTCTGGAGTTGCTGACAGCTTCCCTACTCCAAAATCTCTGCTGCTGCTTTTCCCTTGCCCCCCTCCTGTCCATTCCTCACTCCTGCCCTCCTGCTCTGCCTTTTCCTCACTTCCATCACCCCTGCTGCTCCCTGTTCTGCCCTTTCCTCACTGCTACACCCCTGCTCACTTCTCATTTACCTCACTGTAGCCCCTTGCTCTGCCCTTTCCTCACTGTTGCCCCCCCTTCTCACTTCTCAGTTTCCTGCTGCTGCCCCAGGCTCCTCCTGCTGCCCCCTCTGCTCTGCCCCTTTCTTACTGCTGCTCTCTGCTCCTCCTACTGCCCCCTCCTCACTGCCACCCCCTACTCCACCCGTCTCTCACTGCTACCTACTGCCCCCTTCTCGGCCCCTTCCCCACTGCTGCCCCCCCTGCTCCTCTTGCTGCCCCCTGACTCTTCACTGCTGCCCCCTACTCCCTTCTCTGTTCCCTGCTGTTGCTCCCCTGTTCCCCAAAACCCTTTCCACCCCTTTCCCTGTCACCCTCCAACCCCTGCTGCTGCTCTTCCCAGCCTGCCAGCTCCCTCCCCCCCAAATCCCCAGTCCCTGTTGCTGCTTCCCTGGGCTCCCCAAAAACCCTGGGTCCTCCTGCCGCCCTTTCCCTGGTCTCCCTGAACCCTCCCCCAAACCCTCCTGGCCGTCCCATCACTTTCCCCAACTCCCTGACCCCCCTCCCCAACCTCCGGTCCCTGCCACCACTTCCCTGGCCTCCCTGAATCAATGTCCAGGCCGACCCCCTCCCCCCCCCCAGGGCTCCCTTATTTGGCTGCTCCAGACGTTGGGGACCCTTCCTTACCCCAGTCCCAGCCCCCGCCAACTGCCCAAAATGGCCGCCTGGCAACACTGGGGCTCCAGCCTGCCATGGTCAGGGAAACGGCTGCCTGGGGCTGTCTACCATATTCTCTCGAGTATAAGCTGAGAGCCTGTTCTGAAGCCAATTTTCAGGCAAAAATTCTTGGCTTATATGTGATGATATATGGTAAGTTTCTGTCACCTAAGACTGATTCTTACAGTAAACTTTAAAATGTTGCATGGGATAAGGAGGTTATTTTGGTTTTAATGCGAGTTACAGCCTGTGCAACTTAGTATACTAAAATCTTGGGGGTTCATTGTCAGGGTAATATCTCTGAATGAATGAGGAGTGGGGCTTGAATGCACCTAGTTAAATAGTGGAGTACTGTTCAGATCTTCTAGGTCAGTATGGTATACTACAGCATACTAAGATCCTTCACTGTCTAGGACTACTGCCTTTTAAAAAATACTTCAGTTTTATGGTAGTGGCTGCACCAGCCTTACTTGCCTGGCCCCTACATACATATAATCTGAGGAGATTCTGCTTCAAAAGGGTCTTAGTAGCATGTGCTAGGAAGGATTTGTGGATGTGTTTCTCATTTATTCACCTCTAGCAAGATGAATCTATAGATCAGTGGGACAGACAGGATTCTGGTAGCTGAGTGGAAAGGGTAGAGGTGGGATTCTTTCTAGGAGAGGGAGGAGAATGGAGGATAAATGCAGAAACAAGAACATGAAGGAGAAGGCAGATAAAGGAATAAAATAAAAAATAATTTGTCCTCAAACTTCTTGGGGCCATACCCCTCCAGGGCCCAACCTGGGAGGAGTAGGGTCTGTGGAAAGTGGGGCTGGGATGGTGCTCCTGTCCACACCACATGGGGGCTTCCTGGGTCCTGCTGCACCCTCCCTGAGTGTTCTTCCATGTGTACGCCATACTATGGGGACCAGTGGAATAAATACACAGAGAAAACATTTAGGTGGATATTAAGACTTTTTCAAAAGGTGGGGAAGAAAGTGTATTATACACTCTGTTTCCCTCTTCTTGCTGCTTCTCCTTTCTGTTTCTCTTCTCCTGCCTTATTTGGTGATTTTTGAGACGTATCTTTTAGCCCTGAGGCCACACCTATCCTTTTCATGTAAAATACTAGAAAATGTGTAGATGATACCTGGATTTTGAAATAGGTTTCATGGTTCATGTTGTACTTTTTGTGTTAAACTTCAAAATGAGGGCAGTTTTAGACTCTTACTAAGGCCTATCAGATTTGCCTACCCACTTTTAGACATCTCCATCTTTCACAGGAAGGCTGTAGGCACTTGTATGACCTCAGGGAAAATCCCACCTTAGTGCAGGATGGAGCAAGAGATTGGCATCACACTGAAGTCTTCAGAGGATGTGTTGGAGGAGGAGAGGCTGACTTACAGCCTGAGAGCAAGAGAATAAGTAGGAGAGGGGCATTTAAACACTGTATCTTCCCAGTTCAGTCACTTGTGTAAAGAGTAATTATCTCCAATATTAAGAGGAACTAGAGAGAAACTCACTTGAGCTCTGATCAAGCTTGAAATCCAGTGAGTCTTTTTTTGTTGGTTTTTGTGAGAGACCCTTGGAACAGACATAGTCCTGTATTTTGCATCAAGAGATGTTACAACTTTGTCAGGATGGATTAATTTAAATCAAGTGGAAAGCCCTTGATTTCAATAATAGATTTTTTCCTGACTTTGCTATCTGTACTTCAGTTATTCTGTTAAAAAAAAAAAAGAAAAAAAAAAAAAGGTGCATTCTTATTGATTGATGTAATTGTTAAAACACTACTTTACAACTAAATAGATTCTATACACTAGACTTGGTGGATCTTTTTGCTGTTTAGGAGGGTACACTGTAACTGAACATTTATTTATGCAATTGTATAGCTTCATATTTTTATATTCTTATTAGTACATTTTTACTGTGTTAGAAAATAGTGAAACAATATGTTGTCTATTTACTGGGTAATTAACGTTTTGCTTATGTTTTGTGTCATGCTGTGTTAGGATTGTAATTTAATCAAACATAGCAGTATACAAATTTATTTTTATTAAACAAAGGAATCTTAAATGTTATGATAAGAGAAGTTTGTGTTCAAATCATGTTTCAAATTTACAACTAATTACTTATTAAAGGAACAGAGAGATTAACTGTGATCAGTTAGTGAAACTGATTATTTCAGGTCAACCTGGGAAAATTTTCTAATATGCCTAAGTGAAAGTGGATCTTAAATTCCTAGTCTCCTAATCTCCTAGTCTCAATTTTTATCCACCCCGCAGCTGTTTCATTTTCTAATATTCCTTTCAAAGGTGTGGTGCCATGCAGTGCTTGCTGAAAACCAGTAAATTTATGAAGGTTGTCCTTACATGCTCCCAGAAGTTTTTGTGTTTTCAAGGAATAAAGTGTATACACAAATAAAGTGTAGAACAAAATGACTTCTGTCAGTTGTTGTTTTTATTATATAGACTATAGGTAACAGGTTTTTGGAGGGTATATTTGATCATATAAGGTACTGGATTTCTTTGTAGTGAATATTATCTATTATTGTATTTGTGTCTTAAGGAAAACTGAAAAAGGTGTTGCTGGAGTGCCATCAATGAGAAGATGCCTGCGGAGACCTAAACCAAACTTAGCGAGGGGTTCTGGAAAGACAGAAGAAGCAGCTCAAGCGAAATCTGAGACCAGTATTTCTCCTGCAGAGCATACAGAAGAGGCTGAAAAAATGGTGAGGAGCAGCAGTGTTGCTTGCATCTGCTAACAATCTGTTATATCCATGTGTAAAAGATGAAGTCCTAAGCCTTGGTGACTTTCAGTGACTCGTTTGACCACTTCTAATGTAGTTGCATATATACTGGTGGTCAAATCAAGTGTTCTGTTCTAAATGCACTGATTATTCAATAGCTGATGAAAAGGTGTTACGTAGGCCTATGAAGGAACAAGGCAACCCTTGCAAATGATGCAGTCTGCAAATATGTGGCCTATGTCTCCTGACTGGCCACAGTGGCAAAAGGGGAAGTCACAAAGGCTGCACTTAGTGGCTAGCAGCACACCTGATTGTTCTGTATCTGAAGCAGGGGAACTTTATCCAGATAGGCCATGGAATGTCAAGATCAGGAGACTAGTGGATCTCCCACAAGATAGGCATTAGCTATGTCTGAAGTTTGTTCTTGGCACTTGGAGGCAGTATTGAGGTACTGTAGGCAACTGTCTCCAAACAGCACCTTGAGCTGAGGTGATGGCTTGGTGGATTAAACAATCTTTAAATGAGAGTAGATTCTGAGATGTGTCTTGTTGCCTGTTGTCAAGGAGGTCAATGTTGGACTAAACCAGCAGCCAGTCCAGGTTAGTTTGTTTATGGTGGTACTTATGTACATTGTTTTATTTAGTTGAGTGTCTGCTACTCCTGTATTAAAGAGCTTAGCCACATCAGTGAGCAATATTACAAAATAAGCCAAGGTAAGCTGAGTATATGTGTCTATATATTTGCTTCCAAAGTAGAACTAGCTGATTTGCTGATCAGATTTTTTTTTTTTCCTTATCTTTATTTTCAGCAGTATCTTGGTACAGCATTCTTTGGAAATCATGGTGTTGTCCAGTGTGACACTTAGATACGTTGGTTTGGATCATTGTTCAACCTGGGTCCATTTAGGAATATATTGAGCTGTTTATTGGTTTTTGTGTGGTACAGATGGAAGCAGCTGGAAGCTCGCTCTTTTTTTTTTTTTTTTTTTTTTGGTACTATGTTTAGTCTCTGTAAGTGAGCCATCTCTTTCACGTCCACATTTGGAAATTCTTCTATGTGATGGAAATCCAGGTCCTGTATTGCCAGATAGATGATGTCTGCATAGGTAAATGCATTGTTTGGGAAGTTTGTTTCCAAGGAGGTTAAGAATGTCTGGGCTAGAAATGAGTCCTGAGGTAGACCAATGTTTTGGGACTTCTAGGAGCTTATCTTTTGTTCAAATAGAACTTGGAACAGGCCACTTCTCAGTGACTGTAAACCTGTGTGCTATATCATGTTATGTGGAGCATCAAGATCTAGGAATACAGCACCTGTTTTCTGAATTTTATATTAACCAGTCACTTTTTTTAATGAATGTACCAGATGCTATAGCTGTGAGGAAATGTCAGGTGGTGGTGGTAATAATAATAATACTAATAATAATAGCAGGCATAACATAATGGAGTATTTATATTGTTACAGCATTTTTTTAAACAAATAGAGCTTTTCTGGCTTTTCCAAATTGCTACTATTAATAGAAGTCTGTTTTACTTTCCTGTGATTTTTCCATGTCTTGCCTGTAACTGAGGCGCAATTGTTTGAAGGTCATCCAGTGATTCAAGTGGGGCCTTATTTATAACAGCCTTGTGGAACTGACTTGGTGGCAGCTTTGTAAACGGCTTTTTATGAACCAGATGTGTGCTTCAGTAGAGATATTTGTGTGGGATCCAAGCTTGGTGAATTGTGTAAAGCTGGGCCAGTTTGCTTTCTGATCATTCCCGCAAGAGTTTTTATTCATGCTTCTGATAGATTTTGTTACTCCAACTTCGGTAAAATGCAGATGAGAACCAGTCCAAAGGTTTACTGTCATTTACAGTTTTGCAGGATGTGGGAGCTTAGGAATAATATTTGGGATACACCAAGGTTGGTTAGGGGGCTTGTAACCTTTTGCCATTCAGAAATGATACATCTGCATCTGACAAAGTGGGTTGAAGCCCCTGAAGGCTTATGCCTGGAGAAATTCGTTAGTCTTTATGGTGCCACAGGACTTAGGTTGTTCTTGCTATATGCAGACTAACACAGTTACCCTCTAGAAATGATACTCTTTCATAACATGAAATCTCTGAGTTAGATGGAAATGGTTCCATGCAAGCAAGATCTGCTCTTACATAGGTAACATGGCCACATTTACTAAGCAAAAAGTAACTTACAAAGTTCTGAACGCTTGGGGTGTTCAGAAAGTTTGCTGAAAGCAAGTTGATGTGTCTCCTGAAAGCAGATTACTTCCATTTATGTTTGACTGTTGAGGACTAGATAATAGAACATTAAGCAGTTGAGAGACCTTTTGGTATTAAGCTGAAGGATTTTTGGAGGTGGGTCAGTGATGAAAGCTGCTCAATGATGATTTGGATCACTGAGATTATTTAAAAGTCCATGCTGGTCAGTATCTGAAAGATTTGACAAGTTGAGTTGTTGCTTTGGTTTCTGTTACCAAAGCAGGATAATTATGGGGTATACAGTGGGATTATAGTTGCATTATACTCCATCTGATCACATGTTAATTTTGACTCAGGTGCTCTATCCTTGAGCTCTCTGTCCTCTATATAAAACATCCAATATTCCTTTATTTTAATTCAGTATACCATGGAAGCTGGTGAAGATAAAACACCTGAAATCACCAGAGATGAAACCACAGGAAGAAAGATTGAAGACGTAGAAACTGAATTCCAGTGAGTATTCAGAGATCAGTTTATTGTTGTTTCTTTGCTTTTTCTCTTACCTATCTGTTTCAGTGTCTGTAGTTTATTGCATACAGCAGTTTGGTGTTATAAAAGTCCTTCCATAGGCTGATCTGATTGACCTATCGTTGAATTGGAAACTGAGGGGATAAGTGGGAGTCCTTTAACCTGGATTCTAGATTTCCCAGGACAATATGGAATGGTAATGCCGAGTGTATTGCACTCATTTCCTGGAAGGTTGAAGAGAGCCAGACTTCATACAATACTAACTCATTGTTTTTAATCCAGAAGTTTTATTAATGGTGATATGAACCTCACAATGGGAAGAAAAAATTGTGGTAAGATGTCCAGGGAGAAGAAGTAGAAACTACACAGGAATAAAATTACCTTTTATAAAGGCATATACTTAGGACTTTGATTCTTTCCCTCATTCCACAAATTGATGCCTAGCTTCTGAAGATGGTAGCAGGAGCTATGAAGTATAAGCCACAAAACTCTCTTGCAGAGTTTGGAAGGCCTAATACTAGTGGACGGGGCTGAAAGATAGACGATAAATATTTCAGCAAGTGGATCATAGGATTTTCTATAGCATTTCAGAGCTGCTTCTGCATATCAAAGAAAAGTACAAATGGGGTTAACCTGCTGCCCCCACAATACCCCAAAGGCAACATTGTATTTAAGGTCCTTTTTTAATACAGAAAATTGTTCAAGTTATTGATCATCCTTATGTCACAGATTACATTAATAGTTTTGAAGGGAGCGAATATCAATTCTGAATGTTTCACTTTTTTTTGTTGTATAGGAAGACTGAAAAAGCTGCAGTACGGAGAGGGCGTCGGCAGAAATTTAAACCTAATGTAATGGGAGCATCTGGGAAGAGAGAAACTCTTGTCCAAGGTGAAGGAAAGGATGAAACTCCTCAAGAGTCTGAGGGAGCGATTGAAAAGGTACAGAACAGAACTACCTGGAAATGATGATAAACATTTGTGTTTTGTCACGTGACTAGAAAAATAAACCTCTGTACCTAATCATATTATTATTTGTCCTTTTGTTGCTGAACATAACTAGAAATCTGAGACAATCAGTATAATGGAGTTTTGTTCTACATTTGTCACATGTATTATGGGAGAGCCTGGAAGCCAAAATCAGATTAGGTTCTTGATAGTGCTAGACAGACAACGTATAAGCTCGTAGTAAGTGATGGTCCGTGGCCAAAGAGCATACTATCTAAAAGAAGAGATGTTTGCTTGTTAGACAGTTTCCATTAGATTTCACAGTGCAGTGGTGTCAAGATACCTTGTGTGACTGTTTATGAAGGTATCTCTAAGGTCTTTTGTGTAGGATGTATCCACACCCTAACCAAAAAACATAGTTTCTTTTAGACTCTAACAAGTTCTGTCAAGACTGTATATTTTTTTATTATATCTCTTATATAATGACAAAAAGTTGAAATTTCTTCCTTTTAATTCTCTACTCTTCAGCTGAATACAGATCAAGGTAACACACCTGGCATTAACAGAGAGGAAGCGACAGAAAAAGATGGGAAAGTTTCAGAGACTAAATCACAGTAAGTGCTTACAGAGTAGGGAGATGCATCCTGCTATTTTCAGCTGTTTCCTTACTTTCTCCTTTCTGACAATGTTGAATATAAAGGTTTTTTGTTTTTAAATTATAATTTTGGCAGTCTTTTCCAACTTGCATTTTAATAATTGTGTACATAGTGTCACTGCTATTCAGATGAAATTTCTTGGACTGTTTACAAGGTGCAGGTAAGATAAAGAACAAAACAGGCAAGTCAAATTGGATTGATAACTGTAAAGTAACCTACTGTCATTGATTTCTTATGTTTTAATATGACAGAAAGTAAGAGGATTTAACATTTTCAAGGGTGAGAATATTCACAAAGTAATATCAGAGCTAATAATGCCTCCTGTTTCCAGGTACAAGCCACTTGAAAACTACCTAGGGTTGGAAAGAGATTTTCGGTAGTGTAGGCAGGTTATAGCATTGTTTTCATAAATTCTTGCACTAGCTTGGCTGTTCTCAGTAGTAACAGAGGACAGAACAAGGAGCAGTGGTTTCAAGTTGCAGCAGGGGAGGTCGAGGTTGGATAATATGAAAAGCTTTCTTACTAGGAGAGTAGTGAAGCATTGGAACGGGCTACCTAGGGAAGTGGTGGAATCTCCATCTTCAGAGATATTTAAGACTAGGTTAGACAAAACCCTGGCTGGGATAATCAAGTGAGTGGTCCTGCTTTTTTGGCAGGGGGTTGGACTAGATGACCTCATGAGGTCCCTTCCACCTTATGATTCTATACTCTTCCTCATCTAGTATCATAATGGGTGTAATGTGTCTCCTGTGTGGTGAAGTATGTTGTGAAAACGGTGAAAAGTAGTGCAAAATTGAGAAGTCTTAGGATCCAGTAAAGGATATGGGGACCTAAAGAGATGGGAGGGTGAATAAATAAATTGTAAGAGCAAAAAATATTCAAACTTTTGATTAAAGATGTGGCAATTGGTGTAGGGTATATAGTGAATATACAAATATAAATAAATAAAATATAGATGTAATAGATAAATAAATAGGTATAATAAATAGAAATAGGTATAAATATAGATATAGATTTCAGTTGCTTTTTTAAAACTTTATGTTCTAAGTAAAACTATGCATCAACCTTGCTATACTAATAAAATCATTTGATCGGAGTAAGACTGTAAGAAGGCTTATTGCTGGCTAAAAATTTGGAACTGCCCGATAATGGCAGGGCAGAGGATGAATTTATCCATGCATTTTGTAAAAACACTTGTATTTAAACATTTCAAACTTAAATTTGAGTAAGTTCAAATTCCTTTTAATTCTTAATTTTCATAACAAGCTGAAGAACAATTTGCTGTTAGATTTGAAGACTCCTTTAGTTTTCGGGACTCTGGGGCTTGGTTATTTTGAATATGTGCTTTTCCAGATCTAATGAAGCATCCTGTTTACAAGAAGGTGGCAAACAGAGTGTACTAAAACCAGCCACACTAATGAGGGGTCGAATGCAGAGGCTAAAGCCAAATGTAGGAAGGGCAGCTGGAAGGCGAGAAGTACCAACAACAGAAAAAGATGCAGAATGTGAAAAAACTGAAGTTGGAGAAGCAGTGAAGAGTTTGATACATTGTGAAAATGAAAGCGAGGCACTCCTTACCACAGATGTAAGTTACTTTTGCTCGAACCTAAAGAGTTCTGTGAAGCTATATGGGAGCATTGTATTGTTATCTGGGACCCACATCTTAGAGTAGTGATGGTCAATCTGCAGTTCGCAGAATTCCACTGTAGCTTGTAGCCACCTTGCCTTTTAATGGTGACCTGAAACTTGTTGGAGTCTGAATTCAAGCACTTGGAGGTTCTGTTTCTGCTGGAGCAGTAGATTACATCCCAAGAACCTGAAGTGCCAGGAGTTGTATTCCTTACCTCCAGAGGGGTAACCGTGTTAGTCTGTATATAGCAAAACCAACAAAAGACCTGTGGCACCTTTAAGACTAACACATTTCTTCAGGCATAAGCTTTTGTGAGCTTCAGCTGACTTCATCTGACGAAGTCGGTTGCAGCCCACAAAAGTTTATGCCTGAAGAATGTTGTTAGTCTTTAAGGTGTCACAGGACTTTTGTTGTTGTTCATCACCTTGTCTGTGATATCAGCTATAAAAGGAAATACAGAATCCAAATTCTTGTCTTTCACAGATTTGAAAGACAATTCGTAGTATTTTAAATCTAAACAAATATTAAGGATATAGAATCTTTTCAGTGGTCTGTTCTATTTTACAAGTACCTGTGATGGTAATTGATGTCCTTCAGTGTGAAGGAAAATTTAAGGATATATTAAATGTAAATTTTTCAAAAACTTTATTTTTTCAGTACTTTCTTACAGAGAAGAACTTTTTCAAATCTTTTTAATGAGTGAAACTGTTCCTTTTAGAATGCAACAAGTTATGAAGACAGTGTGCTGCGTTCTGAGATAGCAGAAAAAGAAGCCATTGCAGGACTTAAGAAGCTGGAGTCAGTGCATGTAAGCCAGTTTTCCCAAGATGAACCCTTGGAATCTGAGAGTTGTGAACAAGGGAAGGAATCATCTGTGGATAACTTGGAAAATGTTTCAGACTTTGGTACAGGGTACGTTTACATGGAGGGAAGGGAAAGTGCAGAAGCATTGGATTACTCCATATATCTAACACACTAATCTTCAAATTTAGCATAATCAGAATAAAAATTAAATTGATTTTTATCCCAGGATGTCTGACTACTTAAATGTTGGATTTTTAAAAGACACTTGGAAGCAGTAGCATTTTAGGCAAGATGGCTAATAACTGGTTCCCCTTTTTTAATAATTTCTTTTAAAATCTTGAATAGCCCTATTTAATAAATGCTGTAAAACTGATCTTGGATTTGGGGTCCAATTTCAAACTCGACCTTTATATAATGCCCAGGTGTAGGCTTCAAAACAGTTCTTAGTTATACTTAAGTATTCATTTGAACTTTTTAAATATGGAATTTCGACTTGTTTATGGAAGTGCTACTTTTTGAAAAATGGTTTTAGATCTTTCATGAGGTTTTCAATGGTGTGAGACAGTCAAATGTTTAGTGAATGACATATTGCTCATCAAATAAGACTAGGCTGTAGTTATCGAAAAGCTGCTGATTTACCAAGACATCTTTTTGCTTGTCTGTGTGTTATTTTTATAATTTTGTGATGTGCTTAGTGCCTCCTTCTCATAGTCCTGTTAACCTTTGGGAACACTAAGTAATTGGAAGCTACAGATTACTAGCCTGGCTACTGTACTGAGAAATAACTGATTTACAGAGGGTCATGTGTTAGTTTCAGTGGCACTGTTGAGTGCTGAACCATGTGTAGGACCTATGCTATATGGTTATCTGTATTGCTTCTTTATGTGTTTTCTTTGGTTTAACAGAGACACCAGTTCTCAAAAAGAAGAAAAAGTTGTTCAGCCAGCGCATCTATTGAGTAATCGATCCCAAAAGCCACAGCCAAATTTAGACAAGGAGGCTGGAAGACAGGAAGTGGATAAAGATGTATCAGAGGAAAGCACTGAAAAAGACAACCATTTGATACATAGTGATAGTGTATGCAGCATGCTTCTTGACCTAGAAGTAAGTCTGAATTTTTTTAAATTATAGCTGAGACTTTTGCAGCTTCTTTAAAAAGCTGCAGTTGGAATTTTTACATAACAGTTTATCTGTGTTGAAAGAGGAAATCTATAAAAGCTTAAAACATGAAATAATTTCTGTTTTGTGTTCTCTTAAAATATACAATCCCACGGTGGCAGAGTAATAGCTAATATAGTCAGTTATTTTTCCATCCCTTTCTTATTATTAGCAGTCCAGGTGTCTGTCTGTCTCTTTCTCACCATTCTCTGTTATCAGAAGTCCACTCAGTTTAGAAACAGAAGTGCTGTTATAAGATATTAAAGAAGTAATCTCCAGTTTCAAAACAAACTTGGATCTCTCCCCTGAAGTACAGAATATTAATATTAAGTCACTGAGTTGGGCCTCCTGCCAGTTCTTGCTGACAGGCCTTACTGGGCAAAAATTGGAGCTCTTCATTTGTGGACCCTGGACAGCTGTGGAAAACTTTAGACGATATTTAGTAGTAGTTCTAATGAGTGCAGTAGCCCTTCTGCTTCAGTTAGGTGGATAATTTTTTATCACTTGTACAGCATAATAAGTGTGAGTGTTTTAGTTCAGATGTTTACTCTCTTAACCTGTCTTCTAGAAAATAGCAAAGTGTGATGTCCAGTCATCCTTGCAGTCATTAGGAAAAGATGACCCTTCCAGTTCTCAGGAGCTATCTGCAACACTACTAAGCCTTCAGTCCCCAAAGGAGCTTTCTGGATCTGAGAGTGGTGAGCAAAACGAGTCTTCTCCACATGCCGATAACCAAGAAGTGACTTCAACTATTGCTGTCAGGTAAAGGCTTTGTTCCTTTTTTTATTTCCTCAAAATAATGGGGAGCTAGACAACAAAATTACTGCCTCCAGGTTTTCAACTAAGTAAATTTAGTTAGAAGTACCTCATGTTTCAGACTTTATTTTTACAAAATAAATGCAAAAACTGTCTATTAATTATATTATTTCCTTCCTAAAACCTAAAATGAATATATATTAATTTCAAGGATATCAACGGGGTATTTTTGGTGGCATGAGTTTTACTTAAGCATTTTCCTGAAAAAGGGACATATTTGAACTATTACAGAAACTCACTAATTTGCATTTGTATATGGAGACCTGTTGGAGATCACCGAGATTTTTTTGTAATGGTGAATAAGCAAACAGAGATAATGCCCTCAACCACTTAATTCTTTGGCAGAGGCAGTGAGGTATTGAGGCTTCTCTAATACTCTGCAGAATTTCTGCTGAGCTGAGGAGAAACTGCAGGGTTTTTTTGTTCAGTGTGTCATTTGTGATGTTATTTAAAATTTCAGAACAGAGACTTTATAGATTGTAAATGCAACTGACCTAAATAGCATTATGTAGATTTCAGATATGTTGCTTTTTTTACTCAGGCTCGCCAACAAGCACATCTCTCAAGAAGAGAGCAAATCTGCCTCTCTTCAGCCAGCACAGCTAGTGAGGAGCCGATTCCAAAGGCCCAAACCAAATGTGGGAAGGGCAGTTGGAAAGAAAGAAACACGAGCTGCGGAAAAGGATGAAACCAAAAAAAAGACCGAAGCTGAGCAATCAGCTCTACAGAAAGATGGATCTTCTGGCATTATCTCCACTGAAGTAAGTTGCAGTAGAAGAAAATAGGAAAGAAAATGCCCCACGATTTTTAACTTCTCAAAAAGACATATAAGACTAGAGTTAAGTAGCAGTCAGATTGGATTTTAGAGGATATAATATGGTAAAACCTTATGAGATCAATCTATTGCAGACATTATAACAAAAGTCTTTAAAATCTGTTTTTAGTAAATAAAAGCCTTATTGTGACTTTGGTTGGCTTTCACTGGGGGAAGGTTATACACATTCATGTAACTTTTGGTCAGGTTTGTATCGAACACTTTAAAATGTGGGTTTTGCATTGTCCTTCCTGATTAAATAAGGGTTGGGTAAACAAAGTGAGGGGCCAGAGAGGCAAGGATGGAATAGTAGAAAGCTATCAGTTCTGACATACAAAGCTACGTTCTGTTTTCTAAGCTCTTTGTGTCACAGTACTACTTCCACAGAAGTAGGCTGTGCCTGATGGCTTTACTATAAGCACAGGTGACCTTGGGCAAATCAAATTACCACCTTCCCACCTCTGTTTAATTATTTGTAAAATGGGAGGATATTTAACTATTCTGGTGCACTGGTTCTTTAGATTTTATAACTTGCAATGAAATCTTCTGAAAGTCACTAAGTGCAAAACAGTAGGGCCAAAACGTTCAGAGTTGGGTGTCCGTAGTTAGGTTTCTAAATCCGGTAAGGTGCGTAAGTATGGATTTAGGTGCCTATCTGCAGGCACTCAGATTTGAAAATTTTGTCCTATGATGATTATTTTTGTTGTCCATTGATGTAATTACATGCTCATATAGTTTTTATTTTCATATTTACAGAGAGCCTTAGTTTCTGTAATTTTTTATAAAACGAAATCCTATTTTAAAACTTGCATGGGTGTTTTAGTACTTGTTTGCAGAACATGAATGCTATTGATGTTTGTTATATTTTCAGCACAAGTTAAAGGGTCAAAATGAAGCTGTATCTTCTGAAGCTTCAGGAAATAAGTTGATGTGTGGGAAAGACACGCCAGAGGGAGAATCTTCAGTGCCTGATAGTTGCCAAAATGTGTCAGATGAACAAAGCAGGTGAGCTGAGTTTTAGAAACAAGTCTGAAAGCTGTTCATGCAAACATGTATCTATTGTATAAAATGAGAGCCCTATGCTGTATCTGAGAGCCCTATGTTGTATTTTTCTCTCCATTGTTTTCCAGTTCTCTCTTATCCTGTATTTCAGTGCTAGCCTCTAACATTTTTACTATGTGGCTTTCTGTAGTTGAGCCCAGGTGCTTAATGTGCTATTTCTCTGTGGGGCTGTCTTGAATATGTTTGAGTTCAGAGCTCTTTTCCACCAAGTTTTTGTCTTCCTATGGTAGTTTTCTCCAAATACATATAAATGTGTAATATGTTAATGCATGCGTGGTTTTTTGGATAAGATTTTTTTAATATTGCTCATTGCAAACTCTGTATTTGGTTCCTTTTGGTCCAATTTATTCTTTCTTATGTCGCTAGTCTAGGTGAACACAAGCACTAAATATGTACTTGGTTACTGGTTCCCTGATGCTGTTAGTGTTGCTAGCAACAGAAAAACTTGACCTAAATAACTAAAGTAGTAGATCTCCAACTATCTTCGTCTTTTTCAGAAAAAGAACATCTCCAAATACATTTTCTTTAAACATCTCTTTCCAAAAAACAAGGAATTCAACCACCTTTTAGCACTGCAGAAATGCTAACTCTTGAAAAGAACTTCTTAGCCCTTGTCTCATTCACAAGGCCTGCACTTGCAAGGCAGCACATTCTATTCTTGGAACTGGGGAACAGTGTATGTGGCTGTTCCTTTTGGGAGTTCCAGTGGAAGGTACATTTTTCCACTACTCATGAGCAAAGGGAATATGTTTGCTTGATGCATGCATTTTGATTTGGGAGTGGAGGGAGGGAGAAAAAGCAGTTGTGAGGAATTTTTGAGACTCACCATCTTCATACAAGGGGTCCTATAGCACTTAGACTAACAAATTCAAGAACATCACCATCTTTCAAATCCTTTCTCCTGTCTTTAATTTTTACTCCTTTGTTGCCTCTTGTTTTTTATTGATAAGAAATTAGCTGTGAAGACTGAAAACCTAATCTGGGTAACAATGGACCAGAATAGCAATAATTAAATGCCCTTGCTTTCCCTTTTTCTTGTTGATTCACCTGTATGTTAACAATCAAATAATATCATGCTGGTAACATTTGGGGTTCTCAGATCCGTCCCAATTACAAGTAAAGAAGTTGAACTAACAAAATTTTGGGCTGCTTAGTTTGTTGTGGCACTTTATAAATCAGTGCACAGTTTTGAACATTCTAAATTGTCATTGATTAGATTGCAACCTTTCTCATCACAAGATTAATAAATAGATACGTTTAATCTTACATTTAAATTAAGACTCATAGGGCACACTTTTATTGTTGGCATTGTAATATAAACTAGCTTTATGTAGTTAATAGACATTATGAACATACTGTTAGCATCACAGTTTAGGAACAAGTTATGATGCATGCTCATCTGTAACCCCCAAAAAGTATTAAAATCAAAAAAGCATTTGTATGTAACTGATATGTTCAGGTAGAAGTGTTACCACACTTAAAAAGGACAGGTTTTTTAAGTTAAAGTTTTGGGAATCAGCTATCTAGAAAGGCAGAAATGGTTGATGCCCTTTAAGTTGCTTCTTTCTCCCTGGGGTACTTCTGAATAGTATGAAAATGACTAACTGTGGTGTGTGTGGCACGGCAGAAAAATAATGGTAAAGAAAAATCTTGATACTGAACTTTTGCTATATACTTGTTCAGAGTTACTGCTAAGTGCTTAAAACTAGAGACTGTAAATATTAAAACTAAAAGGCCCAGCATAGAAGAACTTGTAGTCTTTTGTATGAGTATTGCTTTTAAAAGTATTTATTTACAATGAGTGCAATAAAATGTTCCAGTAACTGCGTAGCCATTTGATATTTTCTGCTTTTAAATCACTGATGCTGAAAAATCTAGTTCCCAAGAAGATAAGCCATGTGCTATCAAACCAGCACAGCTAAAGAGAAGCCGCTTCCAGAGGACTAGACCAAACCTGGGAAGAGCACATGTCAAGAAAGAAGAACCAATGGCAGAAAAAGTTACTGCACCAGTTGAGGTGGAGATGGGAAAAGCAGAAGAGAGTCCTTCACCACACAGGAATTCTGATGGACTCCTCTCTCTAGAGGTGAACATTTTTCCAAGATCCTTTTCTTTATGCTTATTGGCACCCATCTTTGTACCTGCAGCTTGTATGAAAAGAGTGCTCCAGTAGACTAATAAACTCTCGTACTAGGAATAAATTAAATTGTTTTTATATCCTTATGTGTGATACTTACAATATAGTATGAGCTTCTCAGGAACACAGCACAAATGCCTAGATGTTTATTGAGCAAATGATAAGATTTATCCTGTTTCTTTACCTAAAAGTTAGACATTTTAAAATTTTAGATATTTTCATGATTCTGTGATTAAAATGCACAGTCTTTCAAAGATCCTGCAGTCTGTTCCTTGTTGCCATGTTTTTTTATAGAGATCTGTAGTAGCTGATCAGAAAGGACACTATTGAATGTGTGTTGTTTTTCTAGGAGAAGCTGCCTTGTCTTTATTGAAAGAGTAGTCACAGTGACTAGTACCATAAGCTGTTTAAAGCCTACAGAAAAATGTTCTGATTTAGATTAATTTCTGGATAATAAGTGCTTTATTGTTCTTTAAAAAATCAGATTTAACAGTAATATTTGTGCTATTCTAAAATAAAGGCTAAAGTGGAGCCACTAACATGCCTTGGGGATTTGGCCCAAAAAGATGGTTCAGGTTCCAGTGGGGTCACCTCACCAAAAAGAAGCATTCAATCAGAAAGACTTTGCTCCCCTGTGAAATCTTTGAGCTGCAGCAATCTGAGAGATCAAAGAAAGAGTTGTATGTCTGTGGATGATGAAGGCAGGCCTCTGAATTATTCTGAAAGGTAATCTTAACATTTAATAAATGAGTAGTCCTTAAAACCCTACTGTACTAACCCATTCCCTTTCCTATCTATGGCTTTCAAAAATTTAAGTATTATAAAGCTATATCAGTAATTGTTATGATGGGGGTCACCAGATGGCACCATTATGTGGAATCTTAAAGTTTTGTTGTCTTGTTGTGTGAGCATTAATTTTAATCTGGGAAGAAAATGCTGTGCTAGTGGTGTTTGTGTTTTGTCTCCCCCCCTGGTATAAGTCCCTTTAGGAAGGCAGCAAGGGGATTCATTTTCTGTCTGTCTCACTAATTTGTCCATTTCTTGAGGCAGAATTGTTTTGTGGGAGCCAGGCATGATGTTTGTACTCTAGGCCTTTGAAAATGGGGATTAACTTCATGCCATGTATGCCTATCTCTGATCAAGGACTGTGTATGTTGAAATAAATAAGTTCTCCTTTGAGTGATGCTCATGTCAACTCCAAATGGGTGTGCGCGGCCTTGTGCATGACTGTCAGCAGATTTTTTTCCCCTAGCAACCCTCCAGTCAGGCAGAGCTCCCTGGAGTCATGCATGCATAGTGCTGTGTATAAGTGCTTGCTGACCTCTCCCCTATCAGTTCCTTCTTACTGCCGTGGTCGCTAGTCGGTTCTGTTGTCTCTCTGTCCTGGGAGACTTTCCGCTAGTTCTTTGCCCCGGGCTAAGCCCTTGGTCCTTGTAGTTAGTTAAGTAGTGTGCTAGAGTTAAGTACAGCTAGTCCTCACTTAGTGACCTACTCGTTTAGTGACCCCTTGGAGTTATGACCAGCTCTCTGACGAGTTGGTATTATGGCGATGTACGAGAACTCGCATCAACTCTCTCAGATTCATCTCGTTCCCGCAGTCAGAACTAGCGTTTTTCGTCTATGTATTTTTACTTTATTGTGCACCCCAAAGTACAAGATGTCAGCGAAAAGGAAGATCATGACTTCACCCGGAGAAAGCGCCAAGAAGCAAAGGAAGGCTATCGATCTTGAGACAAAAATGAAGATAATAAACGAATATGAAGCTGGTAAGAAAGTTAAAGCGATAGCACGTGACTTGGAGCTGGCACATTCAACTGTATCAACGATCTTGAAGGATAAAGATCGAGTGAAAGAAGCAGTGAAATCATCAAAAGGATATAAAGCCATAATAACTAGGCAGCAGAAAGGCCTCATTCACGAAATGGAAAAATTACTGGCAATATGGTTTGACGACCAGATACAAAAAAGAATGCCAATGAGCCTTTTAATAATTCAAGCAAAGGCACGCAGTATCTTTGAAACATTGAAAGCGCGTGAAAATGAAGAGTCAACGGAAACATTTACGGCAAGTCATGGATGGTTTCAATGTTTTTGTCGGAGATTCAGCCTTCATAATCAAAGTATCAGTGGTGAGGCGGCAAGCGTGGACATAGAAGCATCAGAAAGATTTGTGGATGAATTTGACAAAATGATCGAGAAAGGCGGGTATCGTCCGGAACAGATCTTTAATGCAGACGAAACCAGACTATTTTGGAAAAAATACCCGAAAGATCCTACATACACAAAAAGGCTAAAGCAATACCCGGTTTCAAGGCTTTTAAGGACAGGGTCACGTTGTTGTTGGGAGGAAATGTCGTTGGATTTCAGTTAAAACCTTTTCTCATCTATCGTTCTGCAAACCCATGTGCACTGAAGCAGGTTAGTAAGCACACGCTGCCCGTTTACTATCGTTCAAATAACAAAGCATGGATGACGCAATCTTTATTTGAGGACTGGTTCATGAACTGCTTCATACCCTCGGTCAAGCATTACTGTCTGGAAAACGGTGTTCCCTTTAAAATTATCCTCCTACTTGATAACGCCCCAGGCCACCCCCAGCATCTTGATGATCTATACCCTGATGTAAAGGTCATGTATCCGCCTAAAAACACAACTGCTGTGTTATAACCAATGGACCAGGAGGCTATCTCTATGTTTAAAGTGCTATATTTGCGCGCAACGTTTTCCAAAGCGGTAGCAGCAACAGAAAATGGTGAAGTAACCCTGCGCGATTTTTGGAAATCATATAATATTTTACACTGCATAAAGAACATTGAATCAGCTTGGGCGGAAGTGACAGAAAAGTGCATGCAAGGCATATGGAAAAAATGCCTGAAACGTTTTGTAAATAATTTCGAAGGGTTTGAGAAAGACGAACATATTGATGTCATAAATAAAAAAATTGTGGAACTTGCTAATGTGCTTAATTTAGATGTTGAAGTGGAAGATATTGAAGAATTA
The DNA here is from genome assembly GCA_007922195.1 of Podocnemis expansa. Taxonomy (NCBI): domain Eukaryota; kingdom Metazoa; phylum Chordata; order Testudines; family Podocnemididae; genus Podocnemis; species Podocnemis expansa. Next base: position 49,135,959 of record ML681990.1, on the reverse strand, counting down.
GTGGAATACGTCAAGGGAGAGCTAACTAACAAAGATTTAATAGAGTTGGAAGCGCAGCAGCACTTGAAAGAGGAGGAGGAAGAAGAAGAAGAGGAAAGAGTGGAAGAAGTACAAAAGAAGTTCACTGTAAAGGGGTTAGCTGATGTCTTCTCCAAAGTGAATGCAGCGATGTTAGAACTAGAGAGTATGGACCCGAATGTTGAATGGTTCACAAAAGTGGAACGACAAATGAATGAAATTTTACGATGCTATCGTGAAATTTATGAAGAAAAAAAGAAAATTACAACGCAGACCACACTAACGAGATACTTCTCTAAAGTTCCATCCAGGACTCCTACCCCTACCCTTACATGTCCTTCCATTTCCTTGCCATCATCTCCCTTACCAGGGCCTTCTACAGCTCCTGATAACCCTGCTGATCTCTCCGACGATGACATTGATGACCCCCCTGCTGCTGAACCACACTTTGAAGGATTTGATGAGTAAAAATGTCAGTGTAATCTGAATGTTTATTTTCATATTTCTTTGGTACATCATTTTAATAATTTTTGCTGATTGCATTTTTATGTTCTGTAATACAGTATGTAAGGAGTTATGCCAATAAAACAAAGTTATCACGATGGAGTTTATTTTAGGGCTTTTCTTTATAGTACTATTCAGAATATTAAAAACGATTACCTGTATTTACAGTACACTATGCAAACTAAGTTCAGGACATTAGAGCTTAAAACATTTAAAATATATATTAAAAATGTTATAAATGATGCAAAGGTGACATTAAAACTATCTACAGATGGTTGAAAAACCCACTACCAGTAAAGTACATTATGCCTGAAATACCGGTAAGGGCTGCTCCTCGTTTAGCGACCAATTCGTTTATCAACCGGGTTTCAGGAACGGAACCCGGTCACTAAGTGAGGACTACCTGTACTTGTTAGAATCTTCCCCTTAAGGCATAGCTGTTTCCTTTGTTCTCCACTCCTGGGAGTATGCCTGGCTTTCCAGGCTTTAAATCATGTGATTCTTATAAGAGGCTGATGCTGAACAGCGACCTGCACTCCACTTGTTTAAAGTACTTGGGCGAGGCTCACCAGAAGGTAAAGTGCAAGCTCTGTAAGAGCTTTCAGTCATGGACTTTGAAAGACCGTTCTCAGAGGCTAAAGATCCTCCTCATGGAGGAAGCCCTGAGACCACCCTCGATGGCCTCGGACCCATCAGTGAGCGTGGCATCAAGAAAAAGTGCCCTGGCACTGAGCAGAGATACGGCACAGGAAGATGTCTGGCACCGTAAGCCCTTGCCCGCAAGATCGGCACCACGGCACGTTCACAATCTCCGGTGCCCAGGAAGAAGCACAGGAGTGACAGAGGGCGTTCTTCTCACAAGTCAGAGAGGAGTGTTGCAGGGCCGGTGAGACCCATAAGGGGCTACCGAACTGCGTCATCGGCGCAGTCTGATACAGAAACCTGCCTGAGAGATGGCGGCACCGAGTCCGGCACCGGGACCCTTCCCTTCTGGCAACTCAGGAGACGAGGTGGAAATCATCAGGTCCCCCTCAACACCGGAAACTTTCGAGGCGACATGAGACCCAATTGAGAGCACGGAGGCAAGTGCTGTTCCCGGCATGGACGATGCCCCTTCGGTGCTGAGACCCTCGTTACCTAAGGGGAAGCCTACCTTGCTCCCCGCAGTGTCCCTTGCTGGTGCCAAAATCCACGGCACTGCCTTGGTCACTGAGATTGGCATCTCCTTCAGACTCTGAGGCAGGCTCTATACATTCAGCGTGAAGCTGCTCAAGGTCCGCGTCTTACCATCGGGGGCATCAAGGTTCCCTACAGTTCCTGGTACTGTGGGGTCCTCAGTGGCCAAACCCTGCTAGTTGGCCCTTTTTGGACACCCTGGGCATACCGCCATGCCCAAGGTCCTCAATTGACTCGATCTTTCTTGGTCGCCTCGGGGAGCAGACAGACCCACACATGATCGGAGACTGTTTCCTGCCTGGTGACTAGTACCGAGCCTGCTCCCACCCCATTGCATGCCACAGCACTGAAAACATCCATTTCAGCCACTGGCACGGTGCATTTGGAGGTTCCACTGTCTGAACCAGCCCAGGTGGCACCATCAGTGCCGGCACAGGGAGAACTGGTGAAAGATTCCTCCTCCTCCTCGCCTGGGAGAGGAAGTAGTGGGCACAACTCCTGCATCTCACTTGGAGGATGGCAGAATTTATCAAGACCTCCTGAGGAGAGTGGCCATGAACATGGGCATCCAAGCTCAGGAAATCACAGAAGAGCCTACGGACCCAATGACAGACATTCTGTTGCCATCAGGGCCATCTAGAGTTGCCTTGCTAATTATTAAGACCATGAAAGAGATTTGGCAAACTCCTTCTTCTGTGTTGCCCACAGCCAAAAAGGTAGAGTGGAAGTATTTCGTACCATCAAAAGGTTATGAATACCTGTAAACTCATCCCTCTCCCAGCTCCTTTTTGATGACGGCTGCTTTCAAGAAAGAAAGGCAAGGGACTCTGGCTCCTACTCCGAAGTTGAGAGAGGCTAAAAAAATGGACCTGTTCAGCCACAAAGTTTACTTCACTGGGGGGCTGCAGCTCAGGGTGGTAAATCAGCAAGCGATCCTGAGTCGCTATACTCACAAGACTTGGAGTTCTATAGAGAAGTTTGTGGGCTTCCTCCCACCAGACTCCAAGAAAGAGTTTAATGCTTTTGTAGAAGAGGGCAAAACAGTGGCTAAGGCCTCCCTACAGGGGGCTCTGGATGTGGCAGATGTTGCAGCTAGGGTCATGGCTTCCAGCATTTCAGTGTACCGTAGCTCCTGGCTTTAAGTTTCCGTTCTGCCTTACGAAGTTCAACGGTGCAAGATCTACCTTTTGAAGGACCATCTTTATCTTCCACACAAATGGATTTGAAATTGCACAGCTTAAAGGACTCTAGGGCCACATTAAAATCATTGGGGATGCATACCCCGGCTACATAACAGAAGCACTTTAAGCCTCAGCCTCTCTCCAGGTCCTCCAGTTATTATCAGAGACAGGACTCCATTCACAGGCAGGGCAGAAGTAATGGGCCCCAGGGTACCAGTAAACATAGACCATTTTCCTCAGGTAGGAAGTCTGGGGGCCCCTCTAAACAGTTTTGCAGGGCTCCAGACGAAATATTTGAGGTGGTGCTGAATTACATCAGACAAATGGGTCCTAAGCATGGTGGAACTGAGCTATTCTATCCAATTCCATACTATCTCTTGCCCACACCCTCCCCGTTCCCTGTTCCTCTTCAGGGACCCTCTCACGACCAACTCCTCTTTGAGGAGGTTCGTCAGCTCTTGCTGTTGGGAGCGGTGGAGGAGGTTCCTGTGAAACTGAGGGGGAATGGGGTTTACTCCAGGTGTTTCCTGATCCCGAAGTCCAAAGGAGGCCTCAGACCCATTCTAGATCTCAGAGGTCTGAACAAGTTCATAAAAAAGTTTGAAGTTCTGTATGGTCTCTTTGGGTTCCATGATCTCTTCTCTAGACACCGGAGATTGGTACGCTGCCCTTGACCTTCGGGTTGTGTACTTCCACATTTCTATTATCCCGAAGAACAGATGTTTTCTCAGATCTGTGGTGGGGGACAGTCAGGTTTTTACAAAATGCATGGCGATGGTAGCAGCTTACCTTCGCAGTCATTGAATTCACATCTTCCCTATCTGGATGACTGGCTAGTGAAGGCTCCTTCAAAAGATCAGGTATAGCCAGTTTAGCCTTTATTCAGCACACATTCAACTGCTTAGGCCTATTAATAAATGTAAAAAAGTCAACTCTTTATCCCTGCTCAAAGGATAGAGTTTATAGGCACCACTCTGGACTCAGTTACAGCCAAGGCATCTCTTCCTGCCCACTGCTTTCAAGTGATTTCTGTGATAATAAGGGAATGGATCGACCATCCTGTCATAACCACTTGTTCCTGCTTGAGGCTTCTAGGACATTTTGCAGCCTGCACCTATGTGGTTCCACATGCAAGGCTGTGCTTGAGATCACTCTAGCTGTGGCTGGTTTTGATCTTTTGCCTGTCCAGGGACAACCTGGATCTGGTAATCTCGGTGCCCAAAACTGTCTTGGAATCACTTCTCTTGTGGACAGACCGGTCTATGGTTTGTGCTGGGGTCCTGTTCTTAGAACCCTTCCCAGAAATGACTTTAATAATGGACACCTCGGATATAGGCTGGTACGCCCACCTGGGCAACCTGAGGATTCGGGGCTATTGGTCGAGTTGGGACAGGCTTACCCATATCAATGTTAGGGAACTCAGAGCAGTTTGTCTTGCGTGCCAGACATTCAAAGATTGGCTGACGGGTTATTACATCGACATAAAGACGGATAATGTAGCTACGATGTTCTACGTAAACAGACAAAGGGGGAGCTTGATCCCGTCCCCTTTGCAAGGAGGCCATGGCCCTGTGGAACTTCTGCATTTTCCTCAGCATACACCTGGAGGCTTTCTATCTCTTGGGCTCACAGAACTGCCTGCCAGATTCCCTACGTCACTCTGTTCGCCTGCATAAATGATCTGTAAACCAGGACGTCTGTCTTACCATCTTCTAAAGGTGGGGTACTCCCCATCTAGATCTCTTCGTGACCAGCATGAATGCCAAGTGCAGAATGTTCTGCTCCTTCCAGGGTCTGGACAAGGGCTCCATCAGGGATGCATTCCAAGTGACATGGACTGGTCAACTTCTGTACGCCTTCCCGCCCTTTCCCCTCATGGGGAAGGTTCTAGCAAAAGTAAAGAGAGACAGATCCTCAGTAATTCTAATACCTCCAGGCTGGCCTCAAGAACATTGGTTTTCTGCTCTACTAGATCTTCTTGTGGTGGCCCCCATAATGCTTTTGTTAATTCCAGACCTGCTGACCCGGAACCAAAGCCTTCTGAGATTCCCAAATCTCCAGTCACTTCACCTGACCATATGGAAGCTCCATGGTGGAACGTGCATGAGCTTGAATGCTCCCAATTGGTTAGAGAGATATTGCTGGAGAGCAGAAAACCATCTACCAGATCAACTTATTTAGCTAAATGGAAGTGCTTCTCCTATTGGTGTGTCCAGAACTCCTGCTCGCCTGTTTCTTGCAGCATTACGGTCATTCTGGACTATCTACTGCATTCAAAGTATCAGGGCCTATCAGAATCTTCACTCACGGTTCATCTGGCTGCGATCTCTGCCGTTCATGAGCATGTCAAGGGATGCCCACTTTTTTCTGATCCCGTCATTTTGTTAAAGGTCTAATTAGGAAGTTCCCTCCTGTTTTCTACCCTAAGCCTCACTTGTTGGCTTGTCAAAGGACCTTGCACTCTCTGGATGTCCACAGGGCCCTGGCTTTCTACTTGGAAAGGACCAAATCTTTCAGGAAATCGCAGAAGCTATTTGTTGCAGTAGCAAACAGGATTAGAGGTCAACCTGTCTCCTCACAGACAATCTCCTCATGGATCACTTTGTGTATTAAGACTTGCTACTCCCTTGCCCATAGGCCTCCTCCAGATATTAAGGCTCACTCTACAATGGCGTATGCTATGTCTGTGGCTTTTAACGGTAGAGTTCCTCTTGCAGATATCTGCAAGGCGACAACATGGTCCTCCATCCACATTTTCACAGCCCATTATGCAGTCACTCAACAGGCAATACAAAATGTCTCTGCGAGCAGGGCGGTGCTGGATACAGCTTCGTTATAGTGTCTGACCCCACCACCGGTAAGTGCTTGGGAATCACCTATTTGGCGTTGATGCGAGCATCACTCGAAGGAGAAAGACGGTTACCTACCTAATCTGTAACTGTCGTTCTTCGAGATGTGCGCTCACGTCTACTCCAAAACCCGCCCACCTTCCCTCTGTCAGTTCGTTAAGAAGGAACTGATGGGGGAGTGGTCAGTGAGCCCTTATATACAGCGCTATGCACATGCGACTCCAGGGGGCTCTGTCTGACCGCAGGGATTGCTGGGGGGAAAAAAATCTGATAGTCGTGCATGAGGCACACGCGCACCTATTTGGGGTAGACGTGAGCACACATCTCGAAGAACAACAGTTACAGATAAGGTAGGTAACCTTCTTTTTATTTATGATAGACCCAGACTTATTTTTGCTTCTTGACCTACAAGGACCTGGTGTCTACCACACTTGCTATTATCTTAATGTTGCTAATTTCCTTGACTAGTTTAAGGATTTATTCCTTGTGTTTGAAGAATCATTTATAATCTGTATAGTCCTTAATATAGCCAAACTGAAGGACTACTTCTTGACAGCCTCTTGTAAAGACAACACAATTGGAGGTAGGGATGATTGTCAACTTGTCATTTTATCCAGTTCATCACATTTCTTATGAGGCCTGACTTGACTAAATTCTGAATTCCTACAGTGTAATTAATCCTGGTTACCATCCATCACATGGTATTCTAGTTGATGTAGCCTACCACTCATTCCTAGGAGCCATATATAAAGCTACATGCTTAGTTATACCATGGGGTTGTCACTCAATTTATATTCCCTGCCTTTGAGTGCTGGATGTTAAGTCTTGCTTAGGAAATATGAACTATGTAGAGACCTAGACATTGCTGACCCTCTGATTGTCTCTGGATGCTGCCAGGCTCACTCAGTAGAAGGACTCTGTGGAGAAGCATGACTTCACCTGTTCCAGCCAGAAGTGCTGAAACTTGATCTGCTGGCTGGGTGCTGCTCAACAACCTCCAGACCAAAATTGCCTTCTGGTTAAGCAGAGTCCGGTTGCAAACCATCTCCTGTAGGCAGCAAAGTCCTGCTGATGAAATGATTCGGGTGCGAAGTATATGATGAATGGTGCCAACTTTGACATCAGAATGTGGCTAGGAGTTAACCAAAGCCATTCATGGTTGACAAGCTAGACAAGGCTCTTAACTCCATCATACTAGGCAAAATGGTGAGCTATGATAGCATCTTACCAGAATTCCTCAAGCACGCTGGAGCAAAACCATATCATTGACTTACTAACTGTTACATATAGGTCATCACTGAGAAGTTACCACATGCTTGGTGTCAAGCAAAGATTATTGCTCTTCTTAAGCTGGGCAAGGACTCTTATGGTGTGGTGTTACTTCCACTCAATCCATCCAAATAGATTGATCTGACAGTGGTGAATTTGCCACCAGCGTGTATAGAGCCCAAGTTTATCTATGCTATGACATCTACAGCAGCTACCAATCTCAGTCCTCAGAAATTGACACAGTAATAAATGAAGATACAATGCTCAGAGTAGACTACTGTAGTCAATGGTGTCTGCAACTGAGTTTTTACAACACTGCTTCTATTGTATTCATCTACATAATGCAAATTCAAGGCGCACATTAAATGTTTTTCTCACAGCCAACGCTTGCAGTATGAGCCAAATCCAGTTTACCTTGGTGTGACTTTGGATAGGCCATTATCTCCTTCTGGAAGACAGCAGCCAAAATCAGCACTCAGAACAACCTGCTCAGAAAATTGGCTGGTTCGTTGTGAGGTGCAAGCACCCATCTGCTTAGATCATCAGCAATGGCTTCTGCTGTTAAAGAGTAGAACACAATAAAGCTATGTGTATTGTTATAAGGACTTGATGGGCAACTCCGTTGCCATGGCTTCTGATACGTAGCTATCTAGCTCTTCTCTATGAAAAGGCCTCAGTCATGTTGCTGGCTAAGATCTGTGAGAATAGCGAGTTGCTGTGTACGTGGACCTTTTTGATCACCCACCAGCTTGCCTGTTGTCTAGATGCCTTACATGGTCATTTATGCTACCCCAGGACATGACAGCAAAATCTGGTTGGCACAGTGAGTGGTCAATAATGACAGTCATTAATCACTCGTCATGGATCCAACCTTCTGTCCATCTGGTTTTGATCTGCCAGGGCACCTGGGTCATCTCGGAACTGGTTTCGAACAACACAGAGCAACTGTCTGGTCAGTTTCTTTCAATGGGGTTTTACTAATGGTGCCTGTGCAGCTGCAGTCAACTTAAGTTAGTGTCGCATATCATTGTCAAGCTGGCAATCTACCGGCTCTCTGTCTGGCTGATGGCTCTGTATTAAATGGGTGGGCAAGTTGCACATACACAATTGATCCTGATTCTGTCTCTGCAATAAAATATTACTCCTCTGGCCAATGTCGTTTACTTTGTTGTTAGACAGTGCACTGTGCCAAAAAGAGATTTTTGCTAACTCAGTAACATATACCTCCATATTAATGTGGCCATATCTTGGATTATTTCTTTTTCCAAATGCAGAAGCTTGCCAGTCTTCAAAACCTTTAAATCTATTTTATGACCAAAGTTCAGACTCTTTGGTTATCAATACCCTACTACTGGAAAAGACTTCAATTTTTCTCTCCAAAGAAAAGCAAATGAAAATGATGGGACATCTTTTCATCCACTAACTACTAATATGAAAAAAAAAAATCTTGGCTTGATTTAGCTTTGGGCATCTTGAGCTCACACAGTGGCTCTTCCTCTCCTGAACCTCTCAAAATAGATTCTACTTGTGTTCAAAAGAGATTGCACTGCCACAAACCAAAATGACACATCCACCACTGAAAATGATGTGCAGGCGATTTCCCTTCTATACCTCACTTTTTCACTGAGTGGACTTCTTTCTTAAAGTACCATATGGGATGAGCTTTTACAAGAGTGGACTTTATTTATTTTTTTTTTTCCTGGTTCACATTGAGCAGCTGTTACACATAATTAGGCCAATATGATAGATTTCCAACAGCTGTTTTAATGGTTTCAGACCACTAGTATGTATAATTGTTGTGTCGTCTTAGGTCCAGTTCTGGGGAAGAGAGTAAACCAAGTGCTATAAAACCTGCACAGCTAGTGAGGGGCCATCTACGGAGGCCAAAACCAAACTTAATCAGAGCAACAAGAAAGAAAGAAATCCTTGAAGAGGGGGAAAACATAACTAAGGAAAAGACTGAAGCTAAAAATACAGAAGAAGGTCTGATACCATGTGGTACAAAATCAGAAAACCTAACCTCATCGGTGGTAAGTACTGAACATCAGATCTAGGTCAGCCTATTACATCAGTCACTGAATTCTGCACTTTTGCTTTCTTCTTATGATGTATGGATTTTGCAGAATCTAGTCTCTGGATTTGAGAGGTTAAATCAGTTCTTTGATTCTCGTTGCCAGTGGTGAATTGATGTAAAAATAATGAATCCAAAGCCTAAACAGTTAGAAGCAACTTTAGATCTTTTACTGCATTACATTTTGTTTTTCCATCAATGACTTCATTTGTGGAAATATGCCACCATTACTTGTAAATGTCCTTTACAGATTGAAGGATACAAATAAAGGCAGCAGTTCATAATCACAGCTGCTTAAAATTTGTATGTATGCATACAAGATCTTTTGTGGCTTGTCTGGTAAATGCTTGTCGATATGGAAATACATGATTCTGTCAATGTGTTAAGTCTTTTATCCTTTAAGTGTCCTGGATAGTACTGAGCTGACACAGGATGTTTTATTCTATTTCTGTTGTCCGCAGAATACAACTCTAGACTCTTAAATTTCTTCCTCTGTATATGGTTCTGTTACAGCAAGGCTTGCCCCTGTAACTGAGCTAGGTCCAGTGCTTCTGTCCCAAAACATGTACTCCCATTTAGGCCGATAAAGGGATCAGGGCTGTAGTTGGAGATTTAGAGAGTCAGCAAGAGATCTTGAGATGTCAGGGGTATCAAACTGGCTGAGAGAACTAGGAAGCAGGAGCAGCAGAACTCCTAAGAGTCCCTGGGATGGGAGGCAGTGAAAACCCAGAGAATATAAAAGGTGAGCTTGTGAGTGAGTTTATTTACATTTGGACAATAAAACTGCATAAAAGGACTGATAGGCATGGCAAAGCATATCAAGCTGAAGAGAAGCCTTGCCTTTGACAGTAAAGCAAGGAGTCCTGTGGCACTTTTAAAAACTAATGAATTTATTTATTGCATGATTTTTATTAGGAGAAAATCCCACTTCATCAGACACCTTAAAGGTGGAACATACAGAGTAGAAAGAAGTAAGTGCAGGAAGTGTAAGTCATTTGATCAGGTCACATTGTAACAGCAAATCATAGCAGTTGCTAAGATTCTAACACTGGGGAATAGCATGTAGAGGAAGATGAGGTCAAATCACCTGTTGGAATGGGAAAAGAATCCATGGTCCTGATTTCCTACATTTATTTTGCTCCTATTCTGTAAGTTCCCAATCTTCAAAGTGTCTGGTGAAGTGGAATCTTCTCCCAGGAAAGGTCATGAGATAAATTTGTTAGTCTTTAAAAGTGTCACAGGACTGCTTCTTTGTTTTTCTGTATTAGACTAACATGGCTACCCCTTCAAAACTTATCTTTGACAAGTTCACTAAATGTTTTGAGCCTGTGAAGTATTCTAGCCAGAGGCCCATAGCTGATGAAGCACCATTACTGATACATGTTTAAAAAATGAGATATTCTTACTGATCTTATTCAACCAATGACAGGTTGAGAGAATTTTTTACCAGATTAAGTGAAGATTATTTTTTTCACCCCTAAATATTCTGGATTTTATGGTGAAGGGTTCTCGGAGAACTTAGATGGCCAACAGGTGATGGCAAAAACCTGAGAACAAGTTCAAGGATTTTATGTCCCCAGAGCTCTTGAAGGAAGCAGCAACAAAAAAATCTCGGGAGTGCTCCCAACACTTAATGTAGGAACATCTCTGCTTAGGGCAAACTATCTATTATTTCCAAATGAGGAAAGATTAAAAGGGGGCGAGGGAGAATGTTTTGTCTTGAGAAAAGATGACTGAGAGGGGAACTCATTAGTCTTCAAACACATTAAGTGCTGTAAAAGATTGAGATCAATTGTTTTCTATACTACTGGACATAGGACAAAGGTAATGGGCTTAATCTGCAACAAGTGAGATTTAGATTAGCTACTAGGAGAAACGTTCTAACCTTAAGGATATTCCAGATATTAACTAGACTTCCAAGGGAGGTTGTGGAATCTGTCATGGGAGGATTTTAAAAACCATTGGGACAAATTCCTGTGAGGGATGCTTTAGGTTTACTTGGTCCTGCCCCTTTACAAGGTCTTGTACTTGATGACTTTAGGAGGTCCCTTCCAGCCCTACTTTTCTTAATTTGTTTCCTCTAAATTGCTTCAGCATTTTCTTTCCAGTTCATTGCAAGGGCAGAGAAGAAAGCGTTCTTCATTTGCCTAATTCGTCCATCTTTGATTTGTCAGAAAGTAGGAGCAATTTCCTTCTGCCAGTGGGACCTAGAAAGTGCCCAGATCAGTGTTTCTCAGGTGCTGCAGACAAGGCGAACATGTTCCATGACCAACCATGATCCCTCCCCTTTGGAGTGGAGAGGGCTGAGTGGTAAAGGAGGAAGGAACAATAGGGTGAGTGGAGGCAAGCCTAGGAGATTTAAAATACCCCAGCTGCAGCAAAGCTTCCAGGTTCAGGTTGGCATCCTCTGCTGCCCTGCTCTTTTCCTGCAACTAGGGCATTTTAAATTTCCTGCTGCTGTTACCACCAGCATTGAAATCACTTGGATATATCTTCCACAGTAAGATTTTCTTTGTCCAGCCTTGCTCCAAGAATAAATAGATTAACTTTGTTTGAATGTGTAGGCTTGAAATTCTCATTGAAACTTGAGTCACATCATTTTCAGTTTTAAGCTGTGTGCATAACCAGTATGTATTCATGTTTTAGAAATAAATACATGTTATTGTAAAATTGTATTTAATTTGGTTTCCTTAATAGTTTTCTCAGGAATGCATAGTATGCAGATATTACAAACATACTGGCTTTGTCAAGAAAGTTTTCATCAGATGATCCACGTAATGTAATTAATACCTTTTGGTGTTACCAGTCCACTAAAGCTTGAGAAACACTTGTCTAGATCCTGAGTGCCAATCTTCCTGTTGATTGCTTTAGTTAGGCATGGGCAAAAACAGGTGTGGCAAGTAGGAGCAACATGAATTTGGGTACTAAACTGCCCCCCCCCCCAACATAACTGGGGGCAGTGGTTATTTCAAGTGCTCTTCTTAGTCAGCAACAGTGCAGCCATGTTAGCTCAGAAAAAGTTTGTCTGAGAAGCAGAGATCAGAATTTTTAGTATTGTGCTCAAGAATTTGCCTGATTTTTTTTTTAAAACAGATCTATTTAAAGAAGAATATTGTCTTAAAACCATTAATATACCATTGTCCACTGTCAAATATAAGCTTACTTTGGTAGTCATTGTCTTCATGTCTGTTCAGCGCACTTCTGGCAAGTTAATGGAAGTTGCATCATCCTCAGAGGATTCACGGAAAAGAGAGTCTGCAGACAGTATTGAGGCAGTGCATCCTAAAAGGAGCAGGCAACCTTGTAAATTCCAGTCTCCAGAGAAATCATCAGAGAGTGAAAGTCAAATAGAACAAGAGGAAGATTCTCCGCCTATTTATGCTCAGCAGATGACTTCAGACAAATTGATAAGGTGAAGTACCTAAGGGTTTAGTAATTACACTAATTCAACTAAGGTCCCATGGTTAAGTTTCCCACTTTTCCTGTTTAACCCCTCTTCCCATGTAGGGTGGATGGGTGTGTGAGCATGGACAAATTTATTTCCTGGATGTTTATTCATGGCTGAAATTTTGGTCTTAAAACTTGACCACTTCTGCTACCTGCTGCAGTTGAGTCTTTCTCCTGCAAAGTCAGTGTGGAGAATAGGCTCTTTCTTTACTAAGCTGGGTGTGCTAAAGGGTTCACAAACTGTAAAATACATATGCACACATTCTTTCTACCCTCCAACATATAAAGTAAACAGTCTCCTCCTGGCTATTGCCATCCTTTAGATTTCATTGCACATCACAGTTTTCCAGAATTTTTGCCAGAAGTGGAGGTAAGAAAACTAGCTATACCCTCCCATACAATATCAGTATTCTGAACAGTAACAAGGGAATGAGGAAGTGCTGACCAAGGGAAGTACTAATTCCATTCTTCCCAGTGTATGTCAGTAACTATCATGTCACAACACTGGTCATAATCCTGATTATCATGTCAGTTCACAGAGTCCAGCATTAATTCTTCTTCATGTTTAATATTGCTACTTTACTAAAAAGTACATTTCTTTTTTATATAAATTTAGAAAGCAATCTAGAACATCATCAGAACACATAGGGCTGCCAAAACGTGTGCCTGACCTAAGAGTGACTGCTGCTTCTGCCTCTGAATGTAAGGTTGATCACTGTGAAAAGGGGAAATCACGTCGAAAGGTTAAACCAGATATCACCAAAGGCAAAAGCTTGAAAACTGCCCACAGCAAGAGAACTGGGAAAGAACATGGGAGTTCAAAGGTAACTTTAGTGACTCTCAGGGCTTCTCAGGAAGAGGATGAAGATGATGCAGATGACTTTGAGCCAGATGATGAAGATGAGTGCTTTTCACCAGAGGAAGTAAACAAAGCCCCAGTGTTTGTTCCAGTAGGTCTTCGATCTCCAAAACCTGTACCTGTCCAGGTTGAGGAAACCATGGAAGAGGTATGACATGTTGACTCATTTGATCTAGGGTATTGGAGTGTAATCTTTCTTTTCCCAGCAATTTTTATTGCACTCGCTTTCATTTGGATTGTAATAACTACAGCAATTTATTTTATAAACGTTGTGTCTCTTCAGTGTTTCTGGTTCGTTTAATGGCAAATGGACTGGTGATGGAGTAGCATTAGTTTTTATGCGGTACACGCTCTTGGTTCTGGACAAGATGCATAGGTACTCCCTGCTCAGGGAGTGTAGCCCAAGGCTCAGTCCTGCAATGAATGCTATGTAGAAAGGACTGGGTGAGTCCCATTTTTTTTTAAGTATGGCTCTGTGTAAGCAGAGGGATCTGCTTTTGCTAAGTGCATTGCAGGCTGAGGGCATAAGACAGAACAGATGCAAATATTTGTTTCATATTGGAGTGGCACAGTATTAGAGTAAGCTGTGTTCTTGTTTCCCCCCAAGACACATGTTTGACTATAGTAGTCTTGTCTCATGATATTAAACACATTTACCTTCTAATTAGTGTATGTATTGCACTCAATAAAACAGTTAAAAGAAAGTTAAGGTTGCAAAGCAAGCACTCAAAATTAGAAAATTCTAAAAATTAAAGTTGCCTGTGCAGCCTGAATTTGACCTCCTTGAGTATATTCAACATGCCAAGTCTCTGATAACATGACCACATATTATTTTTTCTAAGCCTTTAAAAACAAACAAACAAACAAACAAAAAACAAATTCTATCATGTGGGATCATTACTACTCACCTTTAGAACCATAGCAGATATCTCTGCAATTTGAGGTGATAGTAATTATGGTAATAGCAGTAGGCGGTTATCTCTTGTGGATTTCAAAAGGGATAGCCGTGTTAGTCTAGTCCAGTAAAAAAACAACAAGGAGTTGTGTGGCACTTTAAGACTAACAGGTTTATTTTTTGCATGAGCTTTCGTGGGAGAAGATCCCACTTCCTCAG
>ML681990.1:49109957-49121071 GCA_007922195.1 Podocnemis expansa | reverse complement strand
CTCAGATGCTTCGAAGCATCTGAGGAAGTGGGATCTTCTCCCACGAAAGCTCATGCAAAAAATAAACCTGTTAGTCTTAAAGTGCCACACAACTCCTTGTTGTTTTTTTTATCTCTTGTGGACCAGTCACTAGAAGGGGGTTGATGCAAAGAGACACTTTGTCACTGGATTTCATGAGTACTTGACAAGAGAGGAACGTTGAGACTCAGGAATCTTGGGTTCCATTCTAGGCTCTTGGAGGGAAGTGTGCTCCAAGGGTCATGGATCTTTCTACCTTGGCCCTCCTTGACTCCTCCTGGTTTATCTCCCCCATCCTGTCCTTATTCCAGTCCTGTCTCTTTCCCTCCCGTAGCTCCGCATGCCAGTCTCTTTCCTCAGTTTCCAATCTTCCTCCCTTGCTCATTGTCCCTGTCCTAGTCTATTTTCCAAGCCAGTTCCAGACTTGCCTCCAGTTCCTTCTCTCACTCAGTCATCTTTCTACTGCAGCTCAAAATTCTGCAAGTCCAGTCTTATTCCTTATTCTCTTCCTCTTCCCAGGTTTCTTGTGTGCCCACTTGCTCTTCCAAAAAACCCCATACAAACCCACCAAAAAACCCAAACCACTACTCTGACTTGTGATCCTTCTGCATTCAAGTTAGGCTGTTTCCTCCTCCAATTTGCCTGGGAGTGGCAATATTAAGTGTATAGGAGAGACTGTCTGTGTGCTCTTAGTTTTGTGGCCCAGAGCACCAGTTGCAGGGAAGGCCCTGCTCAGTTCTTACATCTTTGGGATGGAGCGTTCTCAGCCTCTTTGTGGGGATGGTGGCTGCATAGTCCATTTGGTGCACAGGAGTTCTGAGCAGATGGAGAATGCTCAGTGTAGACAGAAAATTTAGAAAACTTAGCTGCCAGAGTCTAGAAAGTGTCAAACTGAGACTGTGCAAACTGAAATAGAAACCCTCTGAAGTAGACACAGCAACCAACCAAGGGATGCATCTGATGAAGTTGGTTGGAGCCCACAAAAGCTTATGCCTGAAGAAATCTGTTAGTCTATAAAGTGCCACAGGACTCTCATTGTTTTTGCTGTATACAAACTAACATGGCTACCCTTCTGGAAATTTCAACTCCTCCCCACGGAAACTTACTGCCACAGTTCATGGTGAAGAAGACTTCTCCCACCCCCAAAAATACCACATGCTGCTGAAGGCAACTCTTACTTTTCTGGGTGCTAGGGATGTTCTTCCCTTGGAGTACTGCGGCACAGCTAGGGTTTTGTCGAGCCCTGGTGTCAGCTATTTTGGGATGGGTCTCTCTTTCTTAATTTTAGGGGGGCAGAGTGGTGGTGGAAGTCTAGTGGCTGTTTTAGTTCTCATGTGGAATGAAAAGCTTCAAAACCTTGAAACTTCACAAAACAGAATTCTTTTTTCCAGCTAACATTAGTGGTAAATACTAATATGGCATAGTTTCTTTGCTGACTAGCTTGTCAGTCATCTATTTCATGGATTTTTCTGTCTTTAAAGCTGTCTGGTTTGTGATTTGGGTTAAGGTTTGGATTATTTGCAATGGGTGTCATTGGCAAGAGAAAAATAGCTTATTTTATTTTTAGTTCTGTTCACAACCCATAGAGTAGCCTTTGCTGAAAAATATTTGTAAATTTTGAGACAGCGGTATTTGTTTTTTAAAATCCCTGGTAGCTCGGGATGTTTATACTGCAACAGTTTTGTTGTTCATTAAAGACCCAGTGTTTCACGAGGTAAGTGCCCTCAGTCCACTGCTGTTTTGAGCTGGCTGGCTTGATGCTGCTATAGACTATTTAGGACAGCTAGTTCACCCTGCTCAGCATAAGGTATCTGTCATCACTCTTAGTCTTTTCTTATTCTATACAAATTCTAAGAATTTTCTTTGTATTCCTGCTAGGGTTTTATGTGAGATAATCACAGAGAGATTTTTAAAACAAGAGACTGTTGGCAAAATGTTCCTTTTGACTGTGGCTATTCTTTCCAATCAAGAAGTTGCATACTTCCCCTGGACTCCGGATCTTCCTTCAATTTGTTGAAATAGTAGTTTGACATTAAAATCATAGAGCTCTTATAAGTAGTTTTGAGATTTCAATTTACAGATTTATTGTTGAGTTTGTGACCCATTTGTACCCATATGTTTTCTGAAGGTATTACTTTTCAGTGTCTGACAGAGTTACAGCTAGTAATTCATATTTGACAAAATTTACTTTGAATCCAGACACTTTCCCAAAATCATAGATTTCTGTACAAAATAATTTGTGGGAATTATTTGCTTTAGCTAAAAATGTTACATTATTTGCTTATAAAGCTATTTCTTATGTGTTCCTGCAAGTTTTAGACAGCTTTTTTCAATAAATAAACAGTAATAACTTTGATTTTTGTAGCTTGAAATATCTGTGGATGTCCCAGATGAGCCCTGTATTACTACCAGTGAATATCTGTCTCATGATTTAAAGGAGGTTGCCCAGCCTGTGGTGCAGAGAAATGAAAATCTGATTGCCTCACAAATTGTAAGCGTTCCCTTTTTAGTAATACATTTGTTTGTATGTTTGATTTGTTTTTTATAGTGATAAACATCAGTGAACATGTAAAAGTAATAGTATGGCATGGTGTGTCTTATACTATATAGTGTAATAGATAGGCATGCCATGAACAGGAAATATGAACATTTTCTTCAAATGTCTTTGTCATGCCAATATTGATGATATACAACCCCACTTGATCAGAGTGGATTGCTTGATGCTGAAGTTTGAAGCAGGAGATTGGTCATTGGGGACTGAGTTGAAATTGCAGATTCATTTTATTTGGGATTTTGTCTATATTTGACAGATCATTTATCTCTTTTCTTCAAGGAAGTGACTACACATGAAAATCCAGAGACTGACACAGGTAAATTTAAAAAACACTTATTTATGGTGGTTCTTTGGCTTGATAATCTATACTGTTGTCATCCCAACAAGAACTGTGAGTTTGGAGAAAGGTTCACGTCTCCCATAGACCAAGACAGCCAAATCTGAGTTGATGAAGGTGCAATATACTTAGTTTTGGAACAGCTGTGCTAAATGAGTGCTTCTTCAGTGATGTTTGTCAGACAGACCATGAGTTTACAAGACTGTTAACTCAGGGCCCGATTATGTTTTTCCTGTGTTCCTTTAGTTCCCTGTTCTGGTTACCCGTACTGTGGGTAGTTGTGCTAGGGGAAAACCAGTCTTAGCAGGGGCTTGAAAAAATGTCTGGAAGGACAAATCCATGGCTGTGGTTCAAACTTGCCAGCTAGTGCATGTTATGATGGAAAAAGGAAAGCATTGTGACAGAGTCAGAAGTTGCTTTCAGGGCTATTCCTGAGGCAGAACAATAATAATTTTCACATACATGGGGCTCATTGCAAAAAGCCTCAATTGATTTGTTAGTTTTTAGAATTGTGTTTTGAAATTCAGATATGTAATTGACTTTGCTAAGAGGTGCTTTTGTTTAAAGGTAAATAACATTTTCAGTGATAAGGCAAAACCCTATTAAATTCTGTGAGCTTATTTCAGTGCCATGGTTTAGAATACAGACATGTTGCATCTTATGCTACCAAGTAGTAGATGATGAAAGGAGGCAGTACTGTCATCCAGTGCAAAGGGCATGGGATGAAGTCATGAAAGCTTGGGGTAGACCCACTTATGCAACAGTCTTTGTGAATTGAGCAGATTTCTTCATCTGTCCATATCTGTGTTCCTCTCTCTATAAAATGGGAATACTGCTGCTTACTCAATGTTTGGAGAACACTGTTAATTTAATTGAAGACAGTTGCTCTGTATGTTAAGTATTGCTGCTAATATCTGAGATCCCCACAGGGAGACAATTGAAAAAATACCTTTTTGTTTCAACTCAGCTGTGACAGTAACATCTACTTTTTTTTTTTTTTTTTTTTACCATGTTTGAGTTAAACATCTAAGGAAATGACTGTGGTTTTAAATTACTGTAATGTGTGTGTGAACAACTTTGCAGGGATTAATGACGGAAGCACTGAAGCTGCTATGACATTACTTGCAATGGGAGATCCAATGTTTCAGTTAAAAATAAGCACTCCAGGTATGATCTCATTAAGGCCCAATCCTTCTGTATGTGTCATAGGTTCACTAGTGAGTTGGGGATGGCATAGAGGTCATAATGACCCCTCCTTCATATCCCATCACTATAGCAGCAGTCAAGATTCTTTGTTTGTGTTCAGTGTGGAAGAGAGGATAGATTGGGTTATGATACACTGTCTAATGTAGCACAGTGGTCCCTCCCTAGCTGAAATAATGCCAACTGTACTACATGCTAACAAGCACATGAAGCTCTTTTTTCAGAGGAGCATTGATTTCCCACCACATAGAATACATGCCCTGAGCAGCTCATCTCATACTGGCAGTAAGACTCTTGTATGTAATGGGCATTCAACACCCTCCTTTGGTGTCCTCTGTTTCTATCACTAAGAAGGGTTTTGCAAGTGTGTATAAGGATATTTGCACCAGTATGTACTACAGTTACAGTGAACTCCAGTTAACAGAGCTCTTAGGTCACCATGCACCCAGACGAATCATATTAAGATGAAAAATTATTTAAGACTAGGCCATTTTATTGTCTTACCTTTTCTGTGGCAGATCCAGTACTTGTCCTCAGGGTCTCTGGCACTGAGTTAACAACAGTTGGCAATGCTGTGGAGAAGGAGTAGAGCAGAATCAAGCCCTTCTTTTTAAAAAAAAAGCCATTGTAGATGGTAATGTCATTGTTACCCATATTGAGAGAACTGCTGCAGCACTGTTGCTGGCTGTTCACATAATTTCTATTGGCTGCTGAAGTTTTTGGAAAATAGTTGTTGAATTATTAGTGTTGTTTCAATCAAGGAGAATAACTTACTTATTCTTTGACAGGAAGTTCACATCGTTCACCGATTTTTTTGGTTAATTTAAAAAACAAAGTTGTACCAAAAAAAAAAAAGGTGATTCAGAGGTTGAAGGCTTGGTATCCTCATCCAGTCTGTCTTAGGAGATGAAACTAGGTCTAACAAAAGCATTTTCAGTAAGCTTTTTTTAAATATAAGTATGAAACTAATAGTCAGGTTCTTTTAATTATCCTTGAACCCCAAAAAAGGGTTCTGCTCAGTAGTGATATGAGACATAAATATCAAGTCATTCTCTGCTTTGGAGAATTTGCACTCTAGAAAATAAACATGGAAAGACAAGAGATGTTTGGAGATCCAGAAAAGGAATAAGTACTTTAGATTTTTCTACTGTAATCTTTTTATTATATGTTTTGTATAGATATAATGGGAACTAGTGTTTCATGAGGCAGAGCAATGGAGAAGAGCTAGCTAGGCTTATGTGATCCACAGTAATCCGTCATTCTGTTTCATCTTACATATTTAATCAGAAAAAAATGGCTTTTGTTCCATTTAGCTATACTGTTAAATTGTTTGTTATCTTAGCATTAGGTTGACTTTTAGCAGATGTATAGGTAATCCCTCCACCTAACCAATAAAAAAAATCTAAATGTCAATATGTTTTTACCTGGGATTTGACTTCGTATCTCTGTAGAATGCAGATTATACTGAATGAGGCCTATGGCTGATTGACCTGTAAATGGCTTCATGTGGAGACATAAATCTTGCATTTTTTTAATTATGCCTTTATTTTTAAATAAGGAAGGACACAGGTGTTTCCAGAGCAAGACGAGTTGCACGTGCTTGATAACCTCATAAACCAGCCTAATGCAGAACAAAATGTGGTCCCAAGTAATCAGTCCATTTCTTCACCTACTAATAATGAACTGGTTCCTTCAGAGAATGGAAGCAAAGTCATGCTCCAGGATCAAAGTTCTGGAACAGAAGCAGGTGTAGAAAAATGCTCCAAGGAAGATGCTGCAGTAATCAGGTTAATTTAATGATTTTTCTTTGATTCCTTTGCCCCCTGTAATCTGTGTCCTCTACAGCAGTGGTTCCCAACCTTTTTGAGTATGAGGACCCCTTTTTAATGTCCGTAGACTTCATGGACCCCCAAATGGAAATAATTGTTATCGGAGATGGACTGCAGGCAGTGGTACTGCAGAAGGGCAGTCGAGGACTTGGCCCCTGCCTGCTCCCAAGTGCTGGGCACATATCTTGAGTGAGGCTGCTCAAAGCAGGCAAAAAAAATTCATTTAGAATTTTAAAGCCCCCTCCAACATGAATCACTGGCCAGCAGTGGCTGGGGCCGGATTCGGCCCGGGCCACCTGCCACTGGCCAGTAGCAACTGAGGCCGAATGTATTCACGGACCCCTTGCAATAACTCCACAGACACCTAGGAGTCCCCAGACCCCAGGTTGGGAACCACTGCTCTACAGGGCTTCTCTTTAAGGTGTCTACCACCATACTTTTAGGCTGGCAAGTAGTCTTGTTTTAGCTATAGTGACTTACAGTTTATGTAGTTCCACACCATCTGGATGCGTCTCCTTTTCTCTTTCCTTTTAAATAAGGACTTTGTGTTTAATTTAAAATTGGAGTGACAAATGTCCAGCTTCCACTTCCTGAATCTCCCTTTCAAATTGCTTGAAAAAAATAATTTTGAAATATACCTCATGTGGTTGGCTACTGCTTTATCTGACCTTTTTTCTGAGGACCTTGCCAACACAGGTCAGAGGTTTAAATTTCATTGATTTCTGTACCTTTTCATGCAGCTTAAAGGCTTTCAGGTAGCCACTGTACATTGATAACTAAGGAGGTGCTTGAACTTCAGTCACTGCTAGAACACGTGACTCTCCCCTGCTTTCTGTTGTTGAATATTGTTAAAGATTAGTGTGTAAATCCTCAATGAAGTAAGCTGGCAGAACTTGTTTTCAAGATTCAGTTGGTGACCAGATCAACTTGCTTGTTTAATTAGTTTAGTTGCTTGCAGAAATTATCAAATGCAAATTCCTTGAAAATGGTCAAGGTTTTCACCCTGAAGAAAATCTGACAGTGCTAAAGTAGAACTTCACCTGCTTGTTTTTCACCCAGACTGACACCTTCTCCCCAAATCAACCCACACACCTTTAAAAATTAAATGGTCTACCTCCACTTTAATGCTTAAAGTGATCAAAATTTTGTATTTTAAAGATTTCAGTTGCCAGGGAAGAGTTGTGGTTTCCCTATCTGCTGTAAATCTACCTGTTCTGGCCCTTGTTGGTCACCACGGTTACGGCTATACTCGGGCTCTGGTCACTCAAAGTTCTTTTCAGCTCAACTGATCTTTCTGCTTTTCTTCTTTCTGCCAGCTTGCCCACTTTCTCTGCTAACTCCATTACAACTCTTTGTTCCTGTGCCTTGGTGCCTCCCTGTTGTTACTCTTACTGACCTCCCTGCTGGTATTCATTTCTTCTGGACACTTGAGTTCAAACATATTTAAGTGTGAAAGGGTTAAATTACATTTATGGTATTTTTCTGTTTCTCTGTAGTGATCACTCTGTGCCCAAAGCGAATAGTACCTCAAGGCTTGCAACATGCAGACTTCCTAAGCCTAAACCAAATCTTAGCAGAGTACTGGGAATGAACAGGAATGTTCATCAGAAACCCGTTGTTCCAGGTGCAGATATGAAGCAATTCAAGCAAGTTCAAAGTGAGCTTATCCTTTATCTCCAAGCTTTAGAAAAGAGGAGCCTCAAGTTAAAAGCTCCAAAATATGGACTTAAAAGTAAAGTTGGGTGAATAACCTTTTTTGGTACGCTGGCAGTTTTGAAAAATTGGGGGAAAAAGTTATGGTGTGGGTCAGATTGAATCCAAAAATTGCAATGAATCAAAAATCAGTTTGGGTTCTAATGTGTACATTTTTAAAAAATGAGAGAGGATTAGAAGGAGACAGTAGCCTTATAACTTCTAGGCCACTGGTGAGGAGACCTGGATTTTAATCCAGCCCCAGAGCTGAGATTTGAACCCGAGTGTCCCTTAATCATAATGCTACAGGTCCAACCTGTGGTGGGGGCCAAAGGTGGTTCCCAGCCTGTGGCCCAGGGGTGGGAGGGGGAGGGCAAAGTGGTCTGTGAATCTCCTCCTGCTGGCTGCAGAAGAGAACTGCTGCCTAGGGACCCATGTAGAATGTGTTTCTGTGGGGCTACGAGACTAGTGTAGGCTCCTTGCTGCAGCCAAAAAGATGGAAGATCAGGACTCCTCTCCCACTGACTGTAGCTGGGAGAATGGCAAAGCCCTCTGCCTAGATCCATAGGCAATGGGATCTTTGCTGGAGCCAGAGGGAGGGGAGCACTGATCTTCCACCCTGCTGGCTGCAGAAAGGAGCCACTGTCTTGGGACCCAGGAACATGCACAGGACTAAAGGACCTGTTTGTTTTTCCTGTTGCAGCCAATGATACAGGAGATCAGTGAGGAGGCAGGGTCCTTAGTAAACTCCTTCCAGCTGGCTGCAGTGGGTGCAGGAACTGATGGTGGGTGCTAGTAGCCCTTCAGGGTTGTAAAAATGGTATCTGGCCCTCAAGCCGAAAAGGTTGGGAACCCTGCAGATTGGGGGTCTCCACCTCTCCTTGCAATGCTGTTCTATATTGTAAAAAAAAAATCTTAATAGCCATTGGGTCAGACAGAGTGAGTGAAAATAATTGTAGTGTGGTAGTTAGGACAATGATATGGGAGAGAGATGCTCTGGATCAGAGACTTGAACCAGTTCTCCCCACACAAAGATGAGTGGTCTAACCATTGAGCTAAAAGTTAGAAGGTGGCCTCCTTTTCTAGTCATCTTCTGACTGTAGGCCAAATTTTTAGTCCTGGATAAAACTGTTTGGCACATTCATGGCAAATTTGCACATATTTGCCTAGTATTTGAATACTGCATTTTTTGTCAAAAAACTATTCATCTGAAATGCTTTGCCCAGCTCTGCTTAGGAGCCTGCCTTTCAAGTTGCTTTTTTTTTTTTTTGTGGTTCTTGTTTAAATCTTGGCCTTAACAAATAGAAAATTCAGCTTCCTGTTCATGTAAACAAGTATGCATCAATATTTCAACAGTAGAGAATCCAGTTCTTTTCTCCTGTTCTTGTATCTCTCTCCTTTAAGTGTAACCATATTTATCCTCGTAGTATTTGTTTAAAGTAGTCTCATAAGCTAATTTATCTATGGTGGTGTATGAGACATTCAAACAGTAAATCTGCTTGCTGTTGATATTATTACACACAATAATAAAGATTTAATTTTTAAAATCTTGGGGGGGAAGCTCTAAGAGACACCACAGAAGAGCAGGAAGTGGAAGAAGAATGCATGGTCAGACCAGCTGAGAATAGTTCTGCACATATGAAGAATTCTGGATCTGGAAGCCCAGACCTTGCCGAGTAAGTAGATTAAATTAACAGGTATGGAAAAAAACTTTTATTCATATGCTAATTGATATGTTCCTTAAATGCTATGAACTAAAATTTTCAAAATATTTGCATTTTAAATGGATTCATAAAACTAGAGATGTATATACAAGTGAATTTAAGTTGTGGGAAACTGGCAATACTGTGGATGAATTCCAAAGGGGTGGCTGTGTTAGTCTAGTTCACTAAAACAAAGCAAGGAATCCTGTGTCACTTTTAAAGACCAGCAAATTTATTTATCCCATGAGCTTTCATAGGTGAAATTCCACTTCATCAGATGCTAGAAGAATGGAAAGCACTTACATTATGGAAGGGAAGATAAAACCTGTGATTTAATTTCACTGCATCAGGTAACATTACATCAGCAAAATCAAACAAGTTGTATAGATTCAAATGCGGTGGAAGAACATATCAGAAAGTCATGAGGTTGAACGAGGTGAGAATCAATTGATTGATCAACCTCTCCCTGCCTCATCACTTCCTGGTATGTTATTCTACCCTGTTTGAATCTATACAACTTGTTTGATTTGCTGAAGTAATATGACCGGATGCAGTGAAATGAAATCACAGGATTTATCTTCCCTTCCATAGTGTAAGTGCTTTCCATTTTCTAGCATCTGACAGAGTGGGACTTTACTCATGAAAGCTCATGCGAAAAATAAATCTGTTAGTCTTTAAAATAAACACAGGACTCCTTGCATGTTTTGGCAATACTGTGTCTTTGTTGTTTTGGATGCCCAAGTTAGTTCCACAGTCCATTTTTTAAAGGCCTTTATGTACTGACTATCCTTTATGTAAGGTTTGTGGCCGATGGAATCAAAACATTAATTTATGACTTTGGCGTAATGGCCACTAGGAACTAGGAAAGCAATTAGGTCCAGTTTTTTATTATGATGGATGCACTGAGTGAAATTTATGGAGGTCATGATTCACCTGTGGGCTGTTTACTGTGCTTGCAGCTGCTGCTATAAATGTCTCACTTTGGATGCATTGTGAGACATAGTTAAGAGAGGATTTGACAAGAAAGGCATTCCACAAAAGTATTTTACTGTTAGGTGGATTTGTGTGGTTTTTGTTCTTTAATAGAGGTATTTGTTTATGGTATAAGGAGTTCTTTGTTTTTAGCATGACTTGTTTTACTTTTTACATAAAGGAAATATTTCAGCACACAGTAACCCTAAGGGCCTTGGTGACTGCCTGATTTACCCCATGTCACAGGATATGTTACATAGTATATAAATTATTTCTGATTAACTGTATGCATCTTTCAGGACAGAAAACGAGATAAGAGAGAAATGGGACACTTCATTGGAGTTAAAAACTCTAATAGTATCTCCAAAAGCAGAGATTTCCCTACCTGCATTAGAGGATGCTCCTAATCAAAATTCTATTGCTGATCTTCCTGAAAACAAACCTTGTACTGTTGTGCACAATTGGCATGAAGTTCAGTTACCACAGGTATAAAGAACTTGTTTTTTTTAAATATTTGATGGATTAGAAATGCTTGTTCTTGTAAGAGGCTGTAAAAGGAGAAGTTGTTTGGAGAAACTATAAAGTAGGCAATAACATTGTTTTTTAGCATTTTCATTCATTCTGGGTAAATAGGTGAAAGTTAGTTGCCTGTGATATACAGGAGGTCAATGGAGATGAACTAAGGATCCCTTCTAGCCTCAAAATCTATGAATCCTCAGTCATTTTTTCTTCATTATGATAGTTCAGGGCTAAATTATCTGTGTGTGTGTGTGTGTGTGTGTGTGTGTGTGTGTGTGTGTGTGTGT
>ML681990.1:48917136-49109947 GCA_007922195.1 Podocnemis expansa | reverse complement strand
TGTGTGTGTGTGTGTGTGTGTGTGTGTGTGTGTGTGTGTGTGTGTGTGTGTGTGTCCACACACACACACACACACACAGAGCATAGATATGCAAAACTGGGATTTGAATGCCCATAAACTGTGTCCACACACAAATCCCACGTTCTGTTCCCATTTGAGGTATGCATACTTAAGCTATGCATATTTGAGTCTTTGGCCTTAAGTTGTACTTCTAGTTTTGCCAAAATGCTATTATGAATCAACTTGCCTTTCTATACTTACCTTCTCTTGCTTTATTTAAAATTACTAATGATCTTTTTGTTGAGATTTTAGACTGACAGAGCAGGTCAGGTGTACTAGCTTTTATCAGAGTAACTTCTGTTGGTGTGAGAGGCAAACTTTTGGACTTGTACAGAGTTTTTCAGATCAGCTTGTTTGTCTGACCAACAGAAGCCAGTCTGATTATAAGATCCCTCATATTGTGTCTCTAATATCCTGAGACCAACACGACTGTGGTAAACTTTCATGCTATTAATTGGCTAACAAAAACACCCTCAAACCTCTTCTAGTTATTCTTAGTTTGTTAAACCTTTGGACTTCAATTATTGAATACGCTTCAGTTTGATAGGGTTTTAGAGATCTAAAAAACTGCAAAGTTTTGTATTTCCTCCTTGATGCTAGCAGGGACTGAATTATCACAGCTCTTTTGCTTTGCCCTTTGCCAGTTGGTTCAGAACTTAATTGACTCAAGTGAAATCAAGTGCGAGATTGAATGTGCCCTCACAACATTCCTCCCTGAACAAGAGTGCTATGAAGTATTGTTTTTTAACAACATAATCTGCCATGAAATGAAAGGGGAGATGTGAGTGACTAAGCTCAGTGTTTTTCTCCAAACACTTACGGTTTTTCTGTAATAGGTAGGGGAATTGATGGTCTTTGCACTGCTGAGCAATCCATTATATGAGTCAGCTTTGTAGGGTTGTGCTGCAGGCAGAGTAAATTTTTTTTAAACAAAACCATTGCTAGAGAGAATAAAGTACATATAGAAATTGTAAGCAGAACACACAGTGATGCTTATATTAAGTTATCTGAGTGTTTCCAGTTCCCATCATCTTTATATCCTTTCATCCTAAATACCAAGTGTAATTCGAGGGGGGAGGGGTGAAAAAATCCATAAAATCTCCGTAAGGTGTGGTTAAATTACTCTGCTTTGTTATTCTTTTAACACTTTATAAGTGTTTACAAAACAAAAGTTAAGATTTTTTTGTAAGACTTTAGGGACCGTTCTCTATTTTCCAGAGTGTTTTGCTAGTCTTGTTAATATTTATTTTGGAATACTTTTTCTAGACTGAACCAGTTACACAGGAGTTTCAACCGCAGTGCATAACCAGTACAAAAGAAACGTCAGGTACAGTATATTAATGGCCTAAAATAGTAAAACAATACTTGCTCCCCTGTGTAGAGTTGCCACCTTTCCAGTTGAGGCCCTGCCCCCTTATCTGCCTCTTTAGTGAGGCCCTGTCCTTTTGTTTGCTTGCATCCCTCCCTCCTGTCTCTTGCTGGGTGTCTCAGGGAGGCTGCATGCAGATAGGAAGCAATGCATGCTAATGGCCCACTGCCTTTCTCTGTTCTGTGGTAACTGGACTTCTGATTCGGTGCCATTTAAGATTGCCAGGTCCCCAAGAGCCAGGCACCAACCAACCCCTAAATGGCACTTGGACATAGAAGCCAAAAAGCAGACTTTGAGTGAAAACAGATGGGGTGATGTAACACTGAGCCACTGTGCCTGGAAACTGTTTTTCATCAATTTTTTTCATTTTATGATATGTGTGTGTATGTAAATAGAAATACTTGTGCAAAGATCAATCAAGAAATTAATAACTTTCTATGATAACATTGATTTAACTGACCTTTTGTGATCTGATATAAAGTACCTTGTGTTAGTGATGTGCAGATTGATTTTTTTTTTGCTCCTGTATTTTTAAATTCACGCCATAAATCACAGAAGAGACTTAAGTTTTAAAGCATTTTTGGACATTGCATCAGTAAACTTAAACATCCGAGCTGCAGCAGCAGATGATACTGAGTGCATAGGTACTTTTTAGAACAAGCTACAGTGAATAAAAATTAAATTCAGAACCAGTGCAATTTGAATAAGAAAAATTAAATCTCTGAATTAGAAATGTGAGACACTTACTTTAAGGGAAATTAGTCTCACTGGTAAATTTGTAATTTACACTTTCAAAATGAAGATATATGTGATGCAAGGTTGCTTTTTCCTCCTTATCCCATTGTACCTTGTTATTGTACTGGTCTTGGAATAGTGAATCATCCTTCATAGCATATGTACTGAGGTAAAGAAGAAGAGTGGATTAAGAATGGAGTAGTACTTTTAAATCAACAAAGTCAAGGGATTTGTGCATAGTATTGGTATAGCTAGTATAGTATAGTATTGCTATAGCTAGATAGTATTGCTGTAGCTTTTTTTTTTTTTTTTGTACAATACAGATTTAACTTTAATTTTCGTTCTTTTTCTTCTAAGCCATTCTTCACAAACTTTGTTCAGGGTACTCTACATTTAATTAAAACATGTAATATTTGTTATTTATAATGTAATAGCCTGTTATTCAGTAGTTCAACATGAAGAGGTATTTGGGCAATGCTGATGTCTTCTAGATTTGTAAACTGATTCCTTGTCTTTAATTGCCTTCTTGTTAAATTTGTCCTTTCTGATGGCAGTTGGCTGCTATCTGTCTCTTAATCTTTGACTCATGGAAAAATCATATGGACTTCTAGAATGTTAGAATTGATTCTCGATCCTGCTTTTGACATGTACCATCCCAGGTTGGCAGTGAGAACAGAACCTGGGACATCTGCCAAAATAAAAGGTTCTGCTGCTTTTACTGTAGGAGTAACTGTTAGCTGCTGCTGGTGGTATTAGGTTCTTATCTTCATAGATAATGGAGGACTTGACTCATATATTTAGCATAGAACAAGCATATAGAGCAGGCATGGCCAAAGTGCCGCTCAGAACCCACATGCGGCTCTTGAATGAAAAATTGTGGCTCCCAGAAGAATGTCAGCAAATCAATTTAGGAAGGCCTAGGAGTTCAGGAGGGGGTCAGGATGGTGAGAAGTGCAGCATAGTCAGGATTTTAAATAACTCACCACTAGCTGGTGGTCTTCTCCATCGAGCAGAAGCTAAGTTTTTATTGTATAGGCCTAATTTTTGTGGTAACTTTAAGTAATTATTAGAATCTGACAATAGTAGGATTGATATTTGTCCTCTTTTTATGATAAAGTTAAAGTGTGCAATGAATTTTAAACTTAGTAATTTTGGAGTACGTAAAAATATATGGCTATAGACTTCAGTGCAGCTCGCAAAGGTTTAATAATCAACTTGTGTGGCTCTTGTTCCATAAGTTTGGCCACCCCTGAGATAGAGTTTCTGCTTATTCTTGTGCTCCATCTTCGTGAGTGAAGAGTACCAGCTGGGGCTCTCCTCAAAGACAAAACACAGCTCTTAATCAGCTGAAAAATCACTGTGGTGCTATGTCCTCCCTTCTCTCCTTGAAGAGCTAAGCATGCTGCCTCCACAGTACTCCCAGCCTTTTCTAGATAGATTGTTACAGTTTGTTTTTCAAACTGTGGCTGTGGAGAAGGGCACACTATAAAAGTAATTTTCACATTTTAAATAGTAGGTTTAATTTTGTCTCTTTCTTATCACTAACAATTTTTGGTAGTGAGTGGAAGTGGTAATGAATATCCAGAGGAAGCAGAGGAACAGACGTTTATT
This sequence comes from Podocnemis expansa, assembly GCA_007922195.1. Classification (NCBI taxonomy): domain Eukaryota; kingdom Metazoa; phylum Chordata; order Testudines; family Podocnemididae; genus Podocnemis; species Podocnemis expansa. The sequence continues at coordinate 49,106,172 of ML681990.1, read as the reverse complement.
TTGACATTGGTGGAAATTCCCACCAACTCAGAAGAATACCATGATGCATCTTTGTCACTAGAACATGCTTTGGAACCATTGTTGCCAGCCCCGATACTTCTCACCCCAATGAATACAGGCTTTGCTAAAGTGATGGAAGGGCAGAGGTAAATAATCAACATACTACAAGATAAATTTGCATTTATTTCTGAGCCTCTCAGGCTAACTTATTGGAGCCTCTAAAGGAAAACTCATTGGCACTCACTACAGGAGAAATGCAGGCAAAACCATTAACTGTTTCATTTGTCAGCCTCTCTAAAATAAGTGAAACATGATCATTCTCCTTTCAGTTCCATGAGGCTAAATCAGTTATGTAAATCTGCTTTGTTTCAGTTTGTTAAATATGTTGGTTAATGTGCCAACAGCATCACGGTTAAAGTTTCATTTGAATTTTCTTTTAGTGGGACACTTATAAAGTGTACTTCTATATTGACTTGAATATTTATGGTGAAAAGTAATAGAAATTATAAATCTGAACACCTTTATATTTTCTAGAGTACTTTGCATTCCATAGTTAAATCACTTCATTCAGATTTTTAAGGTCTCTCTCTTTCTGGAACACTTTGGTGAAAATGATAGAGCATAATAATCATTCTTTTTTAAATTTTTATTTCTATTGATCAATAATGTACTTTTCATAAAAAAACAATTATTTAACTGATGTCAAACTAAGCTTATGACAGTAGAGGAAAACAACAGAGGGTTTATGAATATGGCTGCTAAATTGATCTAATGTGACAAGATACATATTTCCACTTCTCAGCTGTTGAAACAGGTCTTGATGAAATATTGTAACAAAATCTATACATAGTAAGTTACATCAATATACTGTAAAGTAAGAGGAAGGAGAATCTTCCTAAAAATAACATAGTAATATACTTATAAAACTTTTAAATGCTTCCTTAATGTATAATTCTCTCCCTATGTCACAGTATATGAAACAGAGTTCTTACGCACTGAGTTGGCACTGTAAGATCAGCTCTTAAGCCTGCTCCTCTCTCTGGGAAGGTGAAGATCCTCCCCTTCAAGAAGGAAACTCTGTCATACAACTCAGGAGCTTCAGCATCAAGGAATTACTGCCTTTTAAGCCCCTTGTTATGATAGGTAGAATTAGTGAGTCAGTGCTGTAATGTGACTCAAGTCCCCCTGTCTCTTTGTGGTTTTACCTTGCTCCCTTAATCTCCTTCTGTAGCAAGCCACTTTTGTCCTGCTTGTTCCACAGGACTGTCATCCTCCCCCAAAGGTGTATAGTGGAAATCTGACAGAAATGAGGCTGCAAATATGAACCCAGTGAGCATCTAGAATACTATGTTAATTACAGTAAAATACAGTTAATAGTAATGCATGGATTGGTTTACGTTCTCACGGAAATGGAGTTTAATTGTAATTGACAGTTGCTAACATGATTAGAGTACATAAAAAATGTAACAGTAATTGACAGGAAGAATGCCATTCCCTTTGGTCAGGAATAGTGCAGCAAAATGCAGGTTGCAAAACACAAGTGTTAAAAGCATTAGTGTTTATTCTATTCTCCAGCTTCTTGGAGCCAAAAATATCTTGTGTGTGACGCTAAGTTATACACATGCTCATGTCTGGGAACACTGAACAGGCATATTAAGGAAATATGCTATTAGACTGACTCAGATGAAACAGTCCAAACAGGAAAAAAATAAAAATAAAAACAAGTTTTTTTAGAACAAACTACTTTAAAATCAACACACTAAAATGGAGAAAACAAGTACAGAAGCAATTCAGAGTGGTCAGACTTCTTGTAAAAGGCTTTTTAAGCACTGTGAATGCATTCATTTGCAAAACGCCAGCTGGCCACTGTACGTGCTACACTGTCTTAAAATGCCTTGTACAAGAAGTCCGACCACTCTGAATTACTTTTGTACTTGTTTTCTCCATTTTAGTGTGTTGGTTTTAAGGTCATCTGTTCTAAGAGAAACCCTTCTTTTAATATTATTTTTCAGTCAAAACTTAAAGTAGATCAGAACAAAAGCTATGAACACCACTAGCCTGAAACTTAACCTATTATCGTTGCACCACCTCCTGGAGAATGGTGGGAAAACACAGGGAATCTATGCAGACAGACAAGATGGAGCAAAGTTAATATAAAGGTTAGCTGACAAAACAAAATGGTAAAAGAGAAAACAAAGTGTTCTTTAAAAAGACTGACAGAAGGAGGTGTCATGAGAGTTCCTTGTTCCTGATGGTTTCTTTTTAAAAATAAAAAAGCTTGCAGGGCTTACCATGTGATGATAAAAGCTAAAAGCATTTGAAGCAGTTAATATGGGCGGTATGAATATAAGCAAAGGTTTGGGTCTTAATCTGTTTATAACTTTGCTGCGTGCACTTCAGATTTGATTTTCAATTTTAATTCTTTAAGGATTAATTTTCACAATGATAACTTTGGCATATGTATTATAAATACAGCAGTGGATCACTGACAGCTACAGGTGATGAAGCTACTACTTCTTTAGACAACTGTACAGGAATCGAAGGACTTCAAAAAGCATCAGTAGAGCCAGTTGGGCCTGATTTGAGTCAGACATCTTGGAAAAGGTGTGCTATTGATTTTGAAGAAAGTGATGTTCCTCCTGCCAAGCGAACTCCATCTACCTCAGCAGAGGATCAGCTGGTGAATACTTCTAAGGTCAGATACTAATTCAGGAAATACATTTTTATGCAGCTTATGAGAGGTGTGCATTTGAAGTGTGTGTCTAACTTCAAAATAATCAATGTACTAAGTTATTTAGCTAATTTGCAGTTTCGCCAGAAGCTTTTAAGCAGCAAAATGGAAGCCATAAGTTGCTCTTTGTTTCAAACAGTAGGAATACTAAATATTTTTAGTAATATATTTTTAGCCTCTAGTCTCTGTATGCATTTTATTGGAAGCACTCATGGGCTTGTTTTCCACTGTACTTTCTACTTGACATGCCTCGTGTCTCTTGCTAATTGTTTCACTCACTTATTTCATTTTTTTGACAGTGCACTTGCAGCAGGGAAAGCTTCAGGCATGTCCTGGTCACATAATTGTCTTGTTTCAGGGAAAGGAACATCATGATTCTTGCAGAAAGTTCATTGCAGGAATAAGAGATGTGGCTGGGAACATCCCCACTTCTCTTTTACCAGTGCACAAACCACAAAATGCTAGCTGCACTGGGAAGCTGGACAAATTGCCCATTTTGTGATGTCACCACATTAGTTGGAGTGATTTACATGTATTTTTGCTGTTAAGTAAAATATGTTTTGAGGTTTGGGGAACTCTAAGATGATATCGAGGACTCCTGTGGGAACCTCAAGAATTCCTCGACTGCATGCATCTTCCTAGCTTTTACAATCTCTGAAGTTGAGGCCCCATCATGGTCACTGTTATGGTACCCTGAAAGCCTACTTTTCAATTAACATTAGGAGTCACTGTTCAGTGACATGAGGTTCCATCATATCCCTGAGAGTTTAAAGATATTCCTTCATATTACGTGTCTCCTGCTGATTTACGATCTGTAAGTGCACAATACTTTTATTTCTGTACTTTCATTGTTTTTTCTTTGTTGAAAAGAGACATTAACTTTTAAATGTTGTTTAATGTAGGAGTCTTCAGTTAAATCAACACATGCTACAAGGAAAATTGCTGGTAGGTGAATATTTGAGCTCTAGTACATTGAAGTCTCTTGTAAATGGTAGTTATGTGTATTGCCATTTTGCTAATTCTGATCCTACCTATGGCAATGTATTTAAAGGGGAAAATTATCTTCTGTTTCACTTTAATTGCCACTTACCTGCACTGGGATCAAATATCTAGCAAAATTTTATATGATTTTGTATTTTCATGTTGTAAATCCACTGGCTTCAAAAACAATACTGTTGTTGGAGCCTTAAGGTGATTTTCATGAATTTTAAGAATTGTCTTGTCTTTATGTGTTTATAAAAATAAAACTTCCATGGCTGGTGGATTTAAAAGAAAACAACCCAAAATTAGTCAGCATAAGATACCTCCTACATAGAAATTAAGCGTTCAATTTCCAGATGGGTAGCCATGTGTCACGAGTAGGCTGGGGACAGGTTCGAGGATCCGGTGCAATAAGCAACACCTGAGTCAGGAGTGAAGCAGACTACAACTTTATTAAAGATACAGCCAAACTAAACCCTATCACTCACCATCATGTAGTCAGGGGGGAGCCTTGTCCTGGCGTGAGTAGCTACACCTTCACCTCAGGGTGAGTGGCCCCCTTAGAGTGGACCAGAGGCCCCCAACTCACGGCGTCCGTCTGACCCGAGAGAGACTCCCGCCCCTCCTTTCTAATGGCTTCCCTTTTATATCCTGATACAAACAAGCCAGGGTTACAAAAGAGCAAAAGCAGAAGTAAAAGGGACAGAGGAAAAAAAAAAAAACTTGCTGCTTGTGGGGGAAGGCTGCCACTTGAGCCAGACCTTTACTCCCCCCGAACCGGAGAGTAGGGGGGAAGGCTTGTGTGTGTGGTGACTTCTTCTTTTTGTAGTGGAGGCTGGCAGCTTAGCCTGCAGTTTCAGCTGGCAGCTTAGCATGATTTTACTTTGGTTCAGGCTTCTTTGGGGTCTGCTATCTCTCTAGCCACCCTAAACTAACGTGTAACAATGTCTTCCGGTAGGTGACCACTACACCACGTTAGTCTGTTTATAGCAAAAATAACGAGAGTGCTGTGGCACCTTAAAAACTAACAGATTTCTCCAGGTATAAGCTTTTGTGGGCTGGAACCCATTTTGTCAGTTGCATAACCTAATTGAATTTTTTCAGCTTTATGACCTGATAAGATTCTCAGGCTCAACATATGACCTGTTTAAAAAAATTAACAGCACTAAGCTTAACTTGCTCACATTTGTTTGGTAAAAATAGTGTCAGTTGTAGTGCCCAGACACTACATCTTTATAATGCCACCACAGACCATGATAGCTGAATACTATATTATAAAAATATTTTGAGTACAAGCTCAGCCAATGAGGAATGTAAATTTCCCATTTATGCTTAACATTAATTTTTTCACTTAAAGGGAGACTTTCTGAAAAACCAAAAACTTCCAAGAAGGAAAGGCTACCTACCTCTATATCTCAAACTGAAGAAAGAGGGCAGTCCGAATCCTCTCAGAATTTAGGCGCTGTGCCACTTGAGGAATCACCATGCAATTGTTCAGATGAGTTGGTATCTGGAATGCACCAAGAGAGACAAGAAGACACGAGTGAGAAAGAAAGTTCTATGGATATTTGTGAATCTGGACATTCGGGACATGTTGGAACCACAGCTGCCTCTTCAAGAGGCTCAGTGCCAAGGTATTTTTAGAACATTGGATCTCAGCATTCTCATACAGTATTGAAGACCTGTTTCTTCAGATCAGGACTCACATATTTTGGTCCTGCTATTGTGCACTGTGAGATGGGCAGATAGTTATAATTCCAGTTTAAGAGCCCATATGCTATGATGCTGCCCTTCCTTTTCTTCAGCAAAAAACTAGAAAGGTTCATCTTTGGAATAAGAAATGTTCTAGCCATGGAATACTTAAGAGAATCAGGACTGTCCCATGCTTTTCCAGTAATGGGCTGCAGCAAACAGATAGTTTTCTTCTCAGTCAGTACTTGGCATCTCTATTTAGACACCCAACAAGGTTGCCTTTTATAATGGTGATTATATTCATTAGGATATGAGCTTGGGACAACCAAATTGATAGCTTTTATATAACCATTTCTTTTGGGTGCCCAGTCCTGTGATGTAGTATACTGTGTAAATATATCTCCATGTTTGACTTTTTCAGTTAAATTAATACAATCAGTGTGCTCGTTCATATACTAAGATGTCACTGTATTCTAAACAAACAGAAGATGAAATATGACTTTTCAGATGTTTTTAATTACTTTCTCCTCATGTTTTAGCTCTGGTTACCTTACTGCCACTTGTTTACTCAGTTTTACTTCCCTATAGTCAGATATTTTTTGTAATTTCTTCTTTTCTCTGTCATCGTAGCATATATCATTGTGTGTTGGCCCCTTATAATTTCTCCTCTCTTCTCTTATATACAGTCATGGTTTGTGGAGTTTAGTTGCTGTTTATTTGTATTCTAATGGCAACCACAATATCTAGGTGCCATCCATGCATAGAAAAAGACAGTCCCTGCCTTAGAAATTACCCTCTAAAAGTGACTGTGGGCCTTTGTTTCCTCTTTTTACAATTTAATTAACACTTCACTGATTATCTATGCTGATGTCTGTAGTGTAAGGATCTGGTGCCTTTTCTGCTGCAAGGAGCATCTTCTTCTGCAACCTGGTTTGTCCTGGGAGGGTGGGATTCCTCCTTCATTGTGCATTAGGGCAGTGGTTTTCAATCTTTTTTTCCTTGGGATCCAGCTGAAAAAAAATCATTTATGCCTGCCACCTAACAATTACATTTTTAAGCAATACATTCCAGTCTTTTGGCAGCGGCAGCAAGGGTCTGTGACCCAATTTTGCATCCTGATGCGTGGTTTGAAAATCACTTCATTAGAGGGAGAGGCTTCTGAATATCACACAAGAAGGAATTCCCTGCTCTGTTGTGGGAGAGAGGCAAGAGATCTCTTCAGTAGCTATCCCTGTTGTTAGGAGTCTCTTCTTCCTAAAGATCTGAGAGTTCAAATTGGCCACTCTTGAGTAGTGAATGGTGGGTTCCAGCTTCTATGCTGTCCTGGTGGCTGTTGAAGGCCTTCACATATGATATTCTTCAATTCAGAGAATGAAGAAGAAGAAGGGGAAGAAAAAAAACAAAAAAACAAAAAACCCAAAACTCCAACGAGTTCTGGGGTTGATTTGACCTGTTCCAAATTTTTACTTTAAGATGTTGAATCATTTTCATATAATTAAAAGTGTTTGCTACTAAGTTGTAGATTACTCTCATTAAATACAAAGAGTTTCTTTTCACTTCATTTTCCTTAAGCAAGCTGACCATATCCTATGAATCTTGAAACTGTTTGTTGTTAATTTTTAGTGTTGTTTTGAATAGGGATGGCCGAAGACCACCTGGGTTTTTATCTTTAATTTGTAAAACAAGTAACTCTGAACCTGGAGAGGATGGTAAAGAGAATAAACCAAGACTCCAAAAATCCCTCAGTGCCTCAAAGCGAAGTCCGAAAAGAATCACTCCATCCACAGAGAACAGCACAGACACTCAAGAATCCTGCTCCCTTCCATCTACAAGTGAGCTGATGTCTTCTGAATGCGAGACTGTAGGCATGGCCACAGTTCAGGTACACATGGTTACCTCTAAGTATGTGTGTATAAAATGTGAAATGTTATTAGGTGAACTCATTTGTGTGTGTGTGTGTGTGTGTGTGTGTGAAGTGATCGTGTTGAAAATCTTTTACAGATTTGTGGACACTCTATGCTTTTTGTATGTCATAAAGTTGAACAATGTGATTGTGAATGATATGGAAAAAAACAACAATTACTTTAGCTTTTTTTAAATGTTGAAGGGTCCCTTAGAGTAGTGGTTTTCAAACTTTTTTTTTTCCTTGGGACTCCATTGAAAAAAATGCCCACAACCCAACAATTGCATCTTTGAGCAATGTATTCCAGTCTGACAGCGGTGGCAGCAGGAGGTGCCATGACCCACTACTTGGTTGCGACCTGTAGTTTGAAATTTCCTGCCTTACAGCAACACTCCATTTACAGCAAAGGCATCTTAAATTTTGAATTAATGTTTAATTTCATATGGTATTGTATTCCTCCCAGTTTCTGCCTTCTTAAATCAGGAACCTGGGGTTACTGTTACTGCTGTGAGTACATCAAGTGGTGAACAAACCCAGGAGGTTGACAGCATATATCTCTGAAAATTCCCCTCTGACTTCTTTACCTAATGAAATCAGCTATTTAGCTTTATACTTCCTGCTATGCGTAAGTGGGGTCATAACTGAAAAGTTAAAAAATGCAGCTACTTTAGTACATCCCATCTCACTTGTAATGTTTAATTTCTCTCCTTAAGGAGGAGATTGTGTTGATTAATAATATATCTTCCCAGTCTGCCTGTTCAGATCTCTCGTGGTCACTTTACATTTTCCATATTAAACAAAAGTGAAAAAGGACACTTATTCCAAAATAAGGAACTGTACACGGACTTGCACCAAAAGCTTAGCACTTAGTGGTTTTGAGTGTCTTCACCATAGCTCCCAAAGACATGACTCATATATCCGCCTCACAAATGATCAGGTCAGGCTGGCTATAAGATAAGATGTCACCATGACCATAAATGAGTCAGGTCCAGAAAGATCCATCAATGGCTCATGGTGACATCTGCTGTGCTCCAGTTTTTTCACATGATGCACAGCTAGCTCAGCAAAGCTAGCACAGCCTTCAAAGGCCTTACCATTAAGATTCTAAATCTGATAAGACTGTGTGCTTTGGCCACCAGCTGTAAAGGTGAGAGGCCCACTTGGTCTGTTGTACCCCACAGAAGTAGAGAATGAGATCCCTATGTCTCTCCTCAAGATGACCATAGTGTCTAAGGACATGCAACTGGTATGCTAAATGCTCATTAACCAGGACATAACAGTGACAAGAGAAAATGAGTCGGTCATTAGATGATTGTGTGCAAGTCCTAAGTCTAGCTGGACAAACTTCCAACTAATCCAGCACCAATAGCATCTGTGCCACCAATGGTTCAGAAGACACAGCCTTGAGGAGGCTGGATGTCTTGGGAGCTGATTGCCTCTGTGTTCTGGGAAGTCCTTGGCACACTGAACCTTCTGCAGAGAAACTGTACTTTCTTCAAAATCTTAATGAAAGTTAATGTTATGTATGTTAATATTTTTAAAACGCTTTCAGTATCTAAAGCACAATATAAGGATAATGATTTGTAACCTCCATTAAATCCCCAATAAATTGTTCCTAGAGATGGTTGTATAGCTCCACCTTAGGCCTGGTCTACACTTTAAATATCTAAAGCACAAAATAAAGTTATGCAGAGTAGCTTGTATAACTCCCATGGACTTCATAACTCCTCTTTAATGCACTGTCTTCACTGCACTGCACTGCACTGCACTGCACTGCAGGGACAAGAGTTCCTGTTGACATGGTAATATGCCATGTGAGGGTGTGGTTTTATTAGATCAACTTTCAAATCAACTCAGCTTGTCTTTACTGAACATTCAGTTGTTCCAAAAAATCAATTTGTCAGCAGTGAATTTGCTACTGTCATTGTAGAGGTATCCTTAGTCAGTTGTCCTGCAAACATTTGGCACTCACTTGTGTCCTTTCTGATAAAACTGTGTGTGAAAAGGTCTCTCAGCTTTTATTTGAAAATGCTAATGCCCTCAAAGTCCATGCAGCTTTTATCCCTTCATATTATGGTTGTGCTCATTTCCAAGGGAACTGTATCTTATTGTGTCTCGCTGTAGCTGCTTAACAACTCTGGTTGAAGGCCATGTCATGGTATGTTTTTATGAGAGGCATGTCTGCTTTATTTCTGCCTCTGATTTGTTTATGAAATTTGTAAAGTAGGCACATTCTTTTCTGTAAGAATCTACTACCTATTTCTTAGATACTTTAATAGTTGCAGATCAAATTTCAGTTATTATCTTAGCAGAAATAGCATGTAACCCAGAGGTGTAAAACTCATTGTGGGAAGCCACATTGGAGGGCAGGTCACATGAGACGGTGGGACACCTGTCACTGGCCATACAGCCACATGGACTCCCCAAGCCTTTTCCGTGCCACGTTCAGAGCAGCATGGGCTCTGCTTTCCCCTCCTCTAGCCTGCCCTTCCCTTTTCCCTGCTCTGTGGTCCCCATTCCCCAGCTGGGCCACTCCTGGACCTCCTCCCCACCCCCCAGCTGGGCAGCTCCCCCTTCCTCTTCGCTTTCCACATCCCCTATTGCATGGTGGCAGGCAATTAATCAGTCTCAGTCACAACCACAGGCAGGCTGGGCTCCTGCCTCCTCCCCTCCCTCTCCACTCACTCTCAGTCAGTCAGCATGCTGGCATTTGGTTGGCTCTGTCTTGGGTGGCCTTAGATTGGATCATTCCCATGTGGGTCCCAGTCACTTTTTCCTTTCTTATTTGTGATTTGTGCAATGTGCTGTCAATCAAATTAGCATGCAGACTGACTGGCTGACAGTGAACAGTTGGGGTGGAGGGTGATGCAGTTGCTTTCGAGGAGCCCAGCCCAGCCTGCTGCATGTGAGACTCTGGTTGATTGGTAGACCACAGCAAAGCTGAGCTGGGATTGGCAGGAGCACTTCCGTTTTTCCACTGTGCTGTGAGTGAGTCAGAAGTGTGAGGTGAGTCCGTTCACTGCTGCAGACAGCTTCTAGGTCCAGCTTGACAGGCCAGATCAGTGCCTTTGGTGGGCTGGATGTGGCCAGCATGCCGTAAGTTTCACACCCTGATGTAACCTCCTGCTGAGTCCAGGAGCCTGGTACATCGAGCTGTGTGAATTTGTAGATCTGTGCTTAGGTGCGTGGACTCAGAAGTAGGATTCCAGTAAGCTGTTTGTCTTTAGAGAATAAATGTTACAGCTGAAAGCTTTATCAGATAAAATTAACCCACCCATCCATGTACGTGAATGGAAGATGTGAAGGATGGTTGTGCTACAGTTTACTAGTATCCCAAATTATTCTCTGAAACAGTTTTGCTTAAGGAAATCATCTTTATTATTATGATGGTAAGCATGTTGCTTTTACATTTTACGCCAGTGATGAAATTTACCGTGAGTCTTAAATTTGTGCACAAGCTGTGGCACATATATATGTGAGAAATAACAGATCTCAGTTGATGTTAAACCTATAAAGGCACCCTTTTATTTTTTGTAGGTTTCCTCTGAGTCTTCTGAGAAGCAAGATTCTTGTACTAAAGAACAGGAGAAAGAAGAGGAGCCAACCAAAATCTCAGAATATTTTTTCAGTGATATCTTTATGGAAGTGGATGATTCAGAATAAAGCTGTGGGATCCAAGAATGCAGTGCAACAACAACAGTATTTAGATGAGTTGCTATGAGTTCTTCTTTGTTCTTTCTTAAGTCTTAATTTATTACCAGCCTCACCAATGGAGAATAACAAGCCCTGTTGGAGGACAAAATCAGTTTTTCTCATTCTGAGTGATCTGAGCATTTTCAAACATTTCAGAGTTAGATTAGCATGATGAGGCTAACACAGCAGCTGTTGGCTTACACTGTAACTTTTCTAGGTTCAAAGGCTGGGTGCAAAACAACCTTCTAGAAGTGCGATGAATAAATGACCACCAATACGACAATACTCCTTTAAATCATAATGCTGAAGCTTGTGGGGCTGGTTATACAAGTTATCTGCTATACTTCTTTTTGTGAAGTTCCACTCCAGGAAAGGGAATTAGCCTTCATATTTATCTCTGTAGATAAAGAAGCAGATTTTGAAAATGTAGTGTAATGAATAAATAGAAATGTTTTCTATTGTCAGCTATTTTATAGTCATCTCCAAATTATGTATTTTGTATAGATGAATTCATGGATGCATAAGCTTAAAAAGGCACTGACTGAAAAGCCAAATATTTAATCCCTATTAAATGTACAGAGATAAACATGAAATATTGTATTTATTTCATTTTAATTTATTAAAAGATGCTATCCCATGTTAATCTGCTTTTCATCTTTTTGATTTGGGGAGAGGAAAGGATTAACGTACTTTCCATTGTAAATGCTAATTTCTTTCTATTTACAACAATGGGCTGAATTCTGCTCTTGCACCATCTTTTATATACTCATGTAACTCCATTGACTCCTAAGGAATTTCTCTAGAATTAATGAAGAGTGACTGCATGCAGAATTGAATCCAGGACTATCAAGTGCCGAAGATCTGGGGATTTGCTATTTTGAAACAGTTAAATTAAAATGTTTCTCCTCATCTTTCCTGGCTAAGTTTGGTCTACCAGCACCCTAACTTAGTTTTAAGGCAGTATTAGGACTGTCCCATGAAAACTAATTTTCCAGGTATATAATAAGAGAAAAATCGCCTTGAAAGGTTACAGTGAATTTTGAAATCAGGCATTTTTCTAGAAGGTATATTTTCATTCTTAAACTCTTGACTTCTTGAAATGAGTAGAATAGATGTTTTAAATTAGACCTTAAGTAAAGTCTGTTTTCCTCCTTGATTAAATATTAGCCAATGGAGATCAAGGACACAGGATAGACTTCCAGAACATGGGGTTACATGGTGTAATCATAGCTCAAGATGAGTTTATCCCTAATTATGTTGTTTAACAGTTCTGAAAGATCCCTTTAAAACAGTTGTTTTTTTACACTTGCTTCACTTGCCACAGCTCTGTAACACATAGTATGTGTTTGTTTATCTTAAGGTTGTGCTTTTGCCTTTAATTCATGTTTTGCATATAGGTCTTGTTAACAGTAAAATGATTCTAAGTGAGAATAATTTAAAATATTTGATGTTCAAAATATTTCTTTATTTTGCCACACTCTCCATACAGTCCTACAGTGGAAATATTTCTTCATGATTTATTAGCAAATCCATAATGATTTTCTAACGATAATGATTACAAGATTTATCTTGAATCATCTGCTCAGACTTGAATATCGATCCTTCAGAAGTTCAATTTCTAGCTTCTAAAGAAGCCTTCAAGACTTGAACAATAAACCAAAATAGACAGACTAGCTATTAAGAATTATTAAAATAGAAGCCCAGATCTCTTATTCTATAGCAGCCAAATGTAAAATGTGGTTACAATCTTAATGCTACAGTGGAAAACTGTCCCTGAGAAGAATGTTTCCTCCCTGTTGTTTTTTTTTTTTTTTCCCCCCAAGTAAATGGTAACCCGAATTTTAAAAATTACTGTATAAATGGATCCAATCTCATGTCCTGTTTCATGCTGGTGTTTATCATTTCACAATTTCATTTTAATTTTAAATGCCTGTTTTTGTGGATATTTTCCCTCTTACTGTAAACATTGCAGGGATAGCTAAGTGTATATATTGTTAATCTAAGGCTACTTTATCTCGTAGAGATCTGTTCTTGTATTCAGATATTTTTTATTTACTGTTACATGGGGCATATTGCATTTTAGAATCAGGTAAACCAGTTAGATCTCTCTCTCCTCCTCCCCCTGAATAGGTTCTCAAAATTTATTTGTTGAGAAGGCGGCTATAAAATAATGTACTCTAAGTACCTACCAAAGTGGAAAAGACTCCTTCGCAGTTTTTCAGATGTGATTCAAATGACATTGTATTTTAGGGGAGATAAAATTTAATGTGCCTTATTTATCCCCATTAAATGGACCTTGTTCTTGTTGATTTTAAGCAGTAAACCATATGCACCTCATTATTAGTACCTTTTGAATCGAGTCCCAGTTCAGTAGAGATGTAAGATAATGCATGTGTTCTGTGTTGGGTATGAAAGCTGTATAACTCGAAGTGATGGAAGGGAACAGAACAGCATCCTGTGTAAAGTTCCACTGATGAGTGGTTTCATATTTCTATTATGGTGTGACAGGACTGCTTTCCTTGAAGAATTCTTTGACAAACATTGTATGTACATTTTGATGTGTAAGTTTTCAGGTTCAAAGAACACAGTCTGTTCTATATGTAAATTATGTGAATAAATAATTTTATATCATTTGTGTATTTGATCTTACTTGAGCTCTCTAACACAGCTTTTACATATAAATAAGTTTATAATTAGTGGAAAGAAACTTCTATGACAGTTCAGTGGTTAAGGTTCCAACATAGCATTAATGCTATTTTTTACCTTCTGTTCATCCTTGCAACATTTTATTTACATTATTGTAATGGTGGGTGAATAGATTTCATTCCTTTGTTGGTAATTTTATAGCAATTATTCAATTTTCTTTAATTACGTATTTTTTATATTGAAACCTTTAGTTTTTCCATTCATAAACAAGAGCCTGATATGTCTAGTGTGAAAAATATTCCATTATTTTCTTCATGTAAATACTCCAGATTGACAGATCAAAAAATTAAAACCTGATTTTAAACCATCCCTGTTTTTAAAAAGGGTGGTTTTTTGATGGGGGGGGGGGAGGAGAATGATAGGTTTTTAAACCTTGGAGTACATAGTTATCTGCATTCATTGTATTAACTTTTCATTAAAATTTCAAAAAACAGTGGGGACAGATCACATCCTCAGGCCCTTTGAAAGTGTTTGTTTTCTGGCCCATGCTATACATTTATACACTGGTTTTGTGTAAGTCAGTCTGAAAAATCAGTTATGCAAAAATATGTTAAGCACTGGACAGTACTCCAATAGTTCTGTAACAGTGTTACATTTGGCATATGATGATAAGGATAAGGAGAGGTAGGTAGATAGACATCCTTTTATTGAAACTATCTGCCAAAGTCTTGTGCATCAATATGATTAAAACACAAAAAGCAAGTGAAAAACTTCCCTAATTCTTAACATGTTGAATTTCCAGAGTCCCAGTATTTATATTTAAGGGATTGTCCCCTGAGGCTTACTTCTCACTTATGCCTACAACAAAGTTATAAGGCTGCATTTTCTATATCAGTCATTTCTGTAGGAACAAACAATGACATTCTTTCTCTTCATGATGAAACCGAAAAGAACCTTAACACACCAATAAAGGAAACACCAGAAAAATACTGTCCACAATATACATTTACTTTATTCCAATTTGAAACTAATTCAGCTTGTTACTACAAGTAGGAAATGTTAGCCTCTTTTTTGAAACGATGAACAATTGCCAGTTGGAAAAGTTTTTTGCCAACAGTGGAACAGGGACATATCTCTTCTTTGTTACCATCTGGTATTTGTCAATAGGATAAGTATGAAGGGCTGGTGACAAAATGACTGACCTATGCAGGTCAGAGCAGTGCATGCGCAGAAACTGAAGACAGGGAGAAGGCTCTCTTAGACCTGTCACAAGGAAAGCACTGACACTTCAGGTGCTAACTGAACTGATCTACCAAGACCTCCCTCATCCCTTTTGAAACACAGCTTTGGATAAATACCCCAGTCTTAGGCGTGATCTACACAACAAAGTTAGTTTGATGTAAGTTACCTTGTGTTGACTTGGTTGTACACAGCTACACTGAAGGTTGTCTTCCACTTATGTAAATGCCCTTTTGCTCTGACTACTTCCCCATGCGATTCTGAGCCACAATTGATGTATGTTGCTCACTGCCATGTGAGCGGACACTGCATTACATCTGTTGCTACTAACAGTCCTCCAGTCACTGTCCCGCATTGCCTGACACTGACTGCTCTCATCACAATTGTGAATTCCCTGCCCCAAGGGCACAAAGACCAGAAGTCCACCCCCTCCTTAAAATCTCTGTACATTTTTTAAAAAATGCCTTTTCTTGATTGTCCAATTGAGTAAGCACACCTAGCAGCTTTCCATAGTTGTGTACAACTGTTCAGCTGCCCATGATGGCTACACACTGCAGCCCTATGGGGAGAAGAAGCTGGGCAAGCACAGCTCAAAACAAGCTGTAGAAATGTTACATGTGGACTTTGTATTCCTTGCTCTCTGCCATAAAAAGCATTTTGAGCCTGCCCTCTCATGATCACACACAACAATCATTTGCTTTGAAATTAGCTCTTCTAGAGTTCATCAGCTGCATTGAATAAGGTTGCCTTCTCTTCTGGTGGATTATTTAGTCACAGGGGTATATACAATGTAAAAGTTTTTGCTATTACAGTATGACAGGATGCAGATACCAGCGAAAACAATGCAAGTAACATCCCCTTAGTTTAACCCCAACTATACTCTTCATATTTAAAAATCACTTTGATCTAAACTTATACAGAGGTAAGGTGGCCTGAGGTTTTGGTATCAGCTGGTGCCTGACCTGCCAGCATTACAGCATTTACTATTTTCTTCAGATGCTTTATTAAGTGTTCTATTTGAAAGTGATATGGCTTTATCTATTTACAACATACACTGCACAATGCCTGTTGGCATTGAAAGTAATAGTCTTGTATGCTCACAACTCACTGGAAAACAATGTACAGTAAATACCTCAAGAGTACTAGCTCCACTGGCAGTTACAGATATGCAGCAGGCGCCACACAATTCCAGCTCAATAGGCTGCCAAACTGTAGGGCCAGACAGGGCACAGTACATCACAGCATGTTACTGTGGCCCACTGTTCAGCTGCTCTTTCACATTTCCCCTGAGCCATACAGCTCCACATGGAGCTCTTTGGATTGCTTTTGTATCTGGCTATTCAAATGCAGTGGACAGCTTCTCAAGCTCCACCCCTGCAGCAACATTTTCTGCTTTGTTTCACAGAGATTATACATGGCACAGGAGGCAGTTATAACATTGCAATATTTTTTGTACTGAGCTCCAATCTGATAAGTGAACAACTTAGCTGGCCAAAAGCTCATTCAGCTGTCATTCTGCACCTGCTGAGCCTGTAGCTGAATCTCTTGATGCTGATGATATGATTGTGCATGAGTTAGAGGAAGTAAAGGGTAGCCTGGGTCCCTCAGGATCACTACTACCATGTCAACATCTCTAATGGTAATCTGCTAGTCAGGAAAAAAGGGTTCCTGCTTGTAGGTTCTGAACAGTTCTGTGCTGTGACCATGCCCCTTTGACTGCCTGCTCACATCGACTCTGTAGGGTTTGCGTGCCACATCACAGTGGAAGGTTTTTCCCCCAGTGGTAGATGGAGGTCAGCTCTGGTGTGCCCTGGAGTTGTGCCCTCATGGTGCCATGTAGAGGGCCCTGACAACCCCCAACTCCTCAGTTTCTTCTTACTGCTCATGCTAGCAGCTGCAACGTTGCTCTTCTCTTGCCTAGCAAGCTCTTCCCCTGGTAAACTTTTGAACATTGCCTGTAAATAGTTAAGAATTTGTTAGGTGTGATAAATTAGCATAGAAGTAGTTAAGATCCCACGTCTTGGGGTCCCCCCCCATTCTTGGAGCTGTGCAGGCCTCGATCCCTGGGTTTAAGCCATGTGAGGCCTGCAAGAAACTTATGCCCAGAAATGATCTGTATACAACCTGTCTGAAATGTCTGGGAGAGACTCATCAGAGGAATTGTTGCAAGATCTGCAGGGATTTCAATCCCAGAATATAAAGGACAGAAGCCAGAGGCTAAAGTTCATCCTAATGGTGACAACTCTGATTCATGGAGCAAAGCCCAGCTGAACTGAGATCCAACATGTTGGCCTTGGTGTACTGATGTCAGTAAGGAGCATGGTGTTGAGAAAGAACTCTATGATGTTCGTATCTCACATGCATTGCTGGTACTGAGCAAAGCTTCACAGAGAGACATGGCACTGCTCACTGCCCCTAGGTCTGTGTAAGAAGCAGAGGAAAACAGACAGGGGCTGCTTGTACATGCTGAAAATATCTGGATGGAAAGGCATAAGCAAAGTTTGACCTACACTGGGACACTCAAGTCTCGAACCTTTGGCTACGGTACCATCAACTCTGACCCCAGTGAGGGGTCTGTCAAGTCCAGTACCCTTGGTTTCCCCATCCAGGGAGAACTGTCAGGAGGTGCTACAGACAGTTCCCATCCATGCCAGAAACCTCTGAGGTGGTGAGGGAGCTCATAGAAAGCATGGCACTGCCTTCCCCTCCTATGTGGGACTAAGCCCTAAAGTAGACCACTGCTGATGAAAAAAGCACCAGGGACTGTCTAGGGATAAGTCGCCTGTGATGTTGCAGCACTATCTGGCACAGTCCATTACTGTGCATTGCACTGCCCAGGTCACAATAAAGCAAGCCACACACCTCTGAGGCAGACAAGCCTCAGGTGGCAGAGTAGTCTCCCTGAGCCTCTTAACATGGCAACCCTGTACTCAGGAGCGTTGCTGGCCCAGGAAAGGACCCCAGGCACCCACCCAGAGGCCACACCCCCCAGTTGGGCCGGGGCCAGGAGTGGTTGCCACGGCCACAGGCGTCTGGGCCTCAGATCCCTGCCTGGGGATGGGGCTGGAGCAGCCATGGGTGGCTGGGCCCCAGATCTCTGTCCCAATTGGGCCGGAGACCGGGAGAGGCTAGGCCCCGCCAGACCTGGGGCACTGGTGCCAGGATTCGGGGCATGGGTCCTGCGTGCCCAGCGCCAGCGATGCCCCTGTAGAGCAGGGTTCCCAGATACCAAAGCCTGGAAAGGAGGACATTGGAGGACACCTGGAGAAAATAAATGCAACTCCCCTGCATTTCTTTTCATTCAACGCTGGAAGTTCTCCCTCTTCAAAGCGTCTGACGAAGTGGGATATTCTCCCACGAAAGCTCATGTGATAAATAGTGCCACAAGCCTCCTGGCCTGTTTTGCTTTACTAGACCGACACGGCCGCCCCTTTGGGGCTCTGGAGAAGATGCAGCATTAATGCCATAGTCCTCTGGGGCTAGGGGCCCTGGAAGGCCTCCCCCTCAGAACAGGGCGTGCGGGGGGATCCCAGCACACTTCCCCTGGGAGGAAAAGGCCAGACAACGAGAGGAGGTGAAGGGAAAGAGGAGACCACGTCCTCCTCCTGCCCGGCAGCCGCTGACGCGAATTGAGGCTGGGTCAGCGGGTAGCCTCTGGCCTCTGCCCCGGCGTCTGTCTGTCCGGGCTGCCCGCCTTCCGGGCCCACGAACCGACCCGCCTCTTCCGAGGCGGCGGCGGCGGGGCTGAGGAGCCGGGCCCAGGCTCTCCGTCGGCTGCGGCGGGGCGGGCGGACCGAGGCTCCCGGAGCGGCGCCGCGATGCTGGCGGCCCTGAGGTGGCGGCTCGGCCGCCCGGCTGCGGCCCTGGCCCTGGCCCGGGCCCGCGCGTACCACGGGGACAGGGTGGCCGCGGTGGGCTCCCCGCCGGAGGCCGGCTCCGCGCTCTACCAGGTAGGCCCGGCTGGGCCCCGCTCCGCCTGCGGCATCACGGCTCGGCCCAGGATGGTGCCTGCGAGCCGGGCCCTGCCGCTAGCGCCTCCCCTGCGGGCTGGTGGCTGGCTGCCTGGCCGTGTCAGTGCCACCCAGGGCTGGGGTAGGGCTGCCGGCTACCAAAGCCTGGAAGGGAGGACAGGGAAGGCCGAAGAGGAGGAGACATGGAGAAAATGCAGTATTCGTGTCCTAGGCTTCTGGTTTTAGGGGCCCTGGGACGCTTGCCCCTAAAAATAAGGTGTTCTGGGGCCTTCCGGCATACTTGACCCCCTGTAAGTAAAATGCTCGACAAAATCATGTATTTTTAAAATGCCTGCCAGATGGAGGACAGGAAGGTAAAAAGGAGGACAAGTGCTCCTTCTGCCTGACGTCTGGTAACCTGAGGCTGGCGTCATACACGATGGCAACCTTGCCCCACATCGCCTGTGGGCACCCATAGCCAGGGATTTTCCTAGCACCCCCAACACCCCGTGAATTTCCCAACATCCCCCAGTTGTCTGCTGGTAACAGTGTTATACCAAATCTGTGAGCACCCCGACCCCCCCCCCCCAATTTCAAGTCCTGGGGAGAATACTGCCCATAGCACAGGGGAATCCACAGGAGGGAAGAACATGGAGGGTCGTCTCCATCCTTTCCCCACATCATGCACTTCAGGCGACTGTTTATTGAATGTGGGTACAGCCAGTACCCGCTATGTGCCACAGGTTTCGGAGACTTTCGGGGGCAGGTGGCTACTGCTTGAAGTGGCTCAGTCCAAGGGTAGCACATGAAAGGTCCTTTTCCCGTGACTCCCATGTTTCTGCAGTGGAAGCTCGTCAGACAGACGGCCAGATCTGATCCCAATGTTAAGTCTGATTAAGTGGGCTTTGGGCAGGGGATCCTACAGAGCAAGTTAGTTCTTGTGGAACCTTTTTGATCAGTAGCTTTACAAATTTACAGGCAAGGAGAGTTAGTGTGCCATAAATAAACAAACAAGGAGTCCTGTGGCACTTTTAATGACTAACAGATTTATTTAGTTCATGAGCTTTCGTGGGAGAAAATCCTGCCTTGTCAGATGCTTTGAAAGTGGGGGAGCTTACAGAATAGATTCCCCACCTTCAAAGCATCTGACAAAGTGGGATTTTCTCCCATGAAAGCTCATGCCATAAATAAAATTGTTAGTCTTTAAATGCCACAGGACTCCTTGTTTGTTTTGCTGAACTAGACTAACACAGCTACTCCTTTGGAAGTTGTGCTATAGAAGGCATGCTGGCTGATATGTTGAAAACTGGATCCAGTTCTGTGACTGGAAATTACATGTGAGTTGGGGACGTAAGCAGTGTTTTTATCAAGTCAATAGATGTGGAAGCAAGAAAGAAATCTGTAAAAAATATCTTTAATTTTGAGACGGTGAGACATTTGAGTTGATGCAAATTGGCTAACCTGCAGGTCATTTTAAAAGGGCATTGTTATTCATTCACTTCGTCACATTGCAAACAGAGCTGTGTACTGGTAAACTTGGATTGCTTAAAACTGTACAGTAAAGATCCAGTTTACTTTTCACTAATCAGACTGTTCATGTATATGCATTTTTTTCCAGCTTGGACACTGAAAATCAATCACTCACTTTTAAATGTTTAATGCTGCTGTATGTGGGTTGCAAACCCTGCAGGGGAATATGCATATATGTTCAAAAGTTTCCATTGGAATTAAAAAAACAAAACAAACTCCAAAACTGATTCAGCCAACCAGACAAAAACACTATGTGGAAACATTTCCATTAATCTTAGGTTTTGTTTTGGAAAATGTAAATTTGGGAAGAAAACTGAGTTGACTGTGGCACTTTAGGAAGCACAGATGATGAACCAAATGAGTCAGAAATATTGTAAGTGTTCAGAAATTACTTTTTTCTTTAATCAGCTACACTGGCATTTGAGGTGTGTCTGTGCCCTCAGAATCCAAACTAAAAATGAGATCCGACTCAGTTTTTTAAAACAATTTTTCCACTTTTTTTCAAATGTTCGTGCATTTGGCAGCAGTTTCTGATGGGACATCAAGACAGGCCAGGTATGCCTAGCTCTTCTGAGCAAGCACATTTACTTGCTCACATCTGGTACATCAGCCAAGCAGTAAGGGGGCAAAACCATGTTAACATTAATGTAGAAGTAATTATTACTTACAGAGCATGATAAATGTTTGTGATGTTTTACAAGCACAAAAAGTGAGGGTCCCTGCTGTGAGGCACTTGAAGTCTGAGGAAATGTGTTACATAGAGTAGCACAGCAAACACAAGAAGGCATAAGGTAAATGATGAAGGTCACACTTTCCTTAGCTAATATTTGTCTTTATGACTGTAAATTCAGCAAGACAGGCTGACTTTCTAAATGTAAACTATCTTACAAACCAGAGGAGTACATTTGAAAAAGGAGGGGGAAAAAAGTTTAAATTCTGGAAAATAAAGCAAAATCTATATAAAGACTCAAAGGAGCAGCTCCTGTAGTTGTTTTGCAAATATGGCTTCCAGTAGAGGTCAACAGATGATTTCAACCTTGCAGTAATTGCAGGATTAAGTTGAGATTTCTGCCAACTCAGATATGCATTGCTGTATCTGGAAATCATATTAATAGATGTGGCTCAGATTCCTTGAATAAAGTAAGAAGAGTTTTCTTTTAGAGAAGAACACAGAGCAACTTATTTGTCCGTTTAGCATTATCTATCAAAAGTTCGGAAATCTATGGTAGAAATAATAGTGCACAGAGCTAGGAGTAACCTTTTTTAATTCTATATTAGTATTTTGCTCAAAGTGTTAAGATTTAAAAGTGTTTTGCTGTTTGGTAGGATTGAACGATTTACTGTTGTAGTTAGAGAGCTGGGATTAAAAGTGGAGATGTTCAAGTCTCAAATTCACTAAGTAGTTCCCGTTAGTGTGATATGTTCATTCATGGCCTTAAAAAACAAAAACAAAACAAAGAAAACCCCACCACCTTTTACCATTGGCAAGTGGAAGGGATGGGAAGAGTTGCTGAATGGTTTGATATTACAGAGGCTTAATTATGCGTGGCTCTTTATGTAATGAGAATAGTTTCACTGAATTCAGGTTCCAAAGGGGTACCCACCTTAGTCTACTGCAGCAAAACAAACAAGCATGGGGCACTTTTAAAGGCTAACAAATTTATTTATTGAATGAGCTTTTGTGGGAGAAAAATCCCACTTCATCATAAGCTTGAAAATGGATGATGGAAAGAAAATAAATGCTGGGAAATGTAAGTCATAGGATCAGGTCAAACCGTTAACAGCAAATCAGTGCATTTATTTGCTGATCCTATCAAACTAACTTAATCTCATTTTAAAAAAAGATATTGCAAATTGGGTTATTTGTCTTGTTACTTTATAATATAATGATTTAAATACTAGAATGTTATAAAATTCACATGGCACTCATTACATATATTAAAAGATGATTGATTAATAGGTCTCAAAATGTAATTGTAAATGAAGAACCATCATTATTGAACAGATGTGTTTCTAGTGAGGTCCTGTAGGGACTGTTTCTTGGTCTTACACTATATAACATTTTATTGGTGACCTGGAAGAAAACATTAAGCCATCACTCATAAAGTCTACAGGTGATATATAAAGTGGAGGAGTGACAAATAATGCAGAGGACAGGCCAGTGATGTAGAGTGATCCAAGTTGCTTGATAAATTGGGCCCCAGAAAACAATAGGTGCATTTACAAGGCCAAGTGAATACCTAGGAACAAAAAAAAAAAAAAAAAAGGCCATATTTACAGGATGGAGGACTCTAAGCTGAAAAGCTGTGGCTCTGAATAAGATTTGGGAATCATAGTGGATAATAAATTAAAGAGCAGCACCCAGTGCACTGTTGCTAATAGGAATAATGGAGTTCTTGGATGCGTAAACAGAAATCTCAAGTAGGAGTAGAGAGGTTATTTTACTTTTGTATTTGTTCTTGGTGCAACCACTCTGGAATATGGTGTCCAGTCCTGGTATCCACAATTCAAGAAGGATGTTGATGAACCGGAGAGGGTTCAAAGAAAAGCCACATGAGAACATGCTTTATAGTAATAAACTCAAGGGCTGTGTTCACGCATAAACTCTTATTTCAGAATGAGTTATTTCAAAATAAAATCCTTATTTCAAAATAACTTAAATCGAAATAAGCAAATATTAAATCAAAATAAGGGAAAACCTCAAAGCAAAATAGAATGTCCAGACACAGGACTTGCTATTTCTCTTCAGGAGAGGGGCAGCGTGGGAAGTGTGGCAACATGGCCCCCTTACTGGGCCATGCCCCTGTCTAATATATACAAAAAGGAAGGCACACTGGGAAGGAGAAGGGCAAAAGTATTATTTCGAAATAACCGTTATTTCAGAATAACGTCTGAATGGCGTTGTTTCGAAACAGCGGTTTTGAAACAGCAGCCATTTTGATATCAAGTGAGGTTTTATTGTTCCGAAATGACAGACATTATTTCGAAATAAAGAAACGCTGTTCGGACATCTCAACTTTTATTTTGAAACAATGGTTGTTGTTTTGAAATAAAGGCCTGATGTGGACATAGCCAAGGAGATCAATGTATTTAGTTTAACAGAGAGGAATCTAAGGGATACCTTGATTATTGTCTTTTGTTACCTACTTGGGGAACAAATGTTTAATAAGCGCTCTTCAGTCTAGTAGTAAAAGGTATAACATGATCCTAGTGACTGGAAGTTAAAGTCAGACAGATTCAGACAAAGAAGATGTAAACTTTTAAGAGCGAGTGTAAATAACCTTTGATGCAGCTTCCTAAGAATAGGTTGTTTTGTCTATCACTGACAATTTTACATCGAGGTTAGGTGTTTTTTAATACATATGTTCTACAAATTATTTTGGTGAAGTTCTGTGTCGTGTTTAATATAGGAGGTCAAACTAGATCAGGGGTTGGCAACCCAAAAGAGCAGAAGAGCCATTTCCTCCCACCACAACTGCAGGAGCCCGATTCAGCCCAGAGGCTGTGCCGCGGCCCCTAGCTCTGTCAGGTGGTGAGCAGGTGGCTCTCCCTCCCTCTCTCCGCTCTGCTGGTGGGGCAGAGCAGTGCTCTCCACCTACCCCTAGCTGGCCACACCACCCCAAGGGAAGGGAGGAGAGTGGCCAGCACGGAGCTGCTGCTTGTGGGGGCGGGGCCCTGGAGCGGCCCACTCCAAAGAGTTCAGGCCAC
Organism: Podocnemis expansa; assembly: GCA_007922195.1. Lineage (NCBI taxonomy): Eukaryota > Metazoa > Chordata > Testudines > Podocnemididae > Podocnemis > Podocnemis expansa. The sequence goes on along the minus strand of ML681990.1, from coordinate 49,082,099 downwards.
TTCGCCTGTGCCCAGAATTGAGCCCGTTCCGCCCTGGGGTGGCTGGGGGCAAAGCTACATGAACGTTTTGGAGTGGGCCACTCCGGGGCCCTGCCCCTGCAAGCTGCAGTTCCACGCAAGCTGCCTTTGGGAGGGGTGGCTGGCTGGGAGTAGGTGGGGCAGCGTTGCTTCGCCCTGCCAGTGCTAGGAGAAAGGGAGGGCCACCTGCATGCATACCCCTGCCAGCGCTAGGGGCCGTGGCATGGCCACTGGGCTGCCTCAGGCTCATGCGGTTGTGGTTGAAGGGTGGGGGCGACCCTGGCACCCTGGAAGTGGGAGGCCTGTGTAGGCCAGGAGCTGCCTTATTTGGCTCCAATGCTGAGACCAGCCAGGAGCCTTCTGTTGCAGCCCGGCGTCCCTAGAGCACACCAGGCTCCTGGAGGAGATTGCCAGGGAGCCAGAAGGGGACAGTCAGGGAGCCACAGGTGGCTCACTGAGCCTGTGTTGCTGACCCTGGGACTAGATGATCGCAGTTGTCCCTTCTGAACTGAAGTCTATGGAAAAAAGTAAACACTAATCCATAAGGTTACAAAAAGAATCTTTTGGATGTCAAATGAATGCAGCTTTATCTGCCTTAGTCTGCTGAGAGCACATCAGTTTCGCTCTTCTGAACCCTGTGGACAGAGATAAAACTTTAAATAACCAATTACAATATGTATTTCCTGTTTAGGAAAGTGATGAACAATGGAAGTAGTTACTGGAACTGTTTGCAAAGTGAGGGCGTTAAAATAATAAAAATAAATAAAAAAGGTTAAAAGCTGAGTAAAGCACTGGGGACCACCTCCCTCTTGGGAGCCTGGAAAATGAGGGGAGAGATATGGAGTTGTGTAGGTGACCTGTATTCACAGCAATCTGGAGTCTATAAGAGTGATAGCAAAGAGAGTCTTCTTGCACCTGAAGCTGGACTCGAGGATTGAAATTGATCCGTTGCTCATTAACCAAAGGAAGATGTGTAATCTGTAAAAGACGGCATATGTAAGCAGGACAACACTCTGCTAAGAATATTTAAACTCCTTTTCAGAAGTTGGTAAAATTTTAAAGCTTTATATTAAGACCATATGTTCCAGCTTTTCAGTAAAGATGTTTTAAACTGGATTTTTCACCTTCCAGTAATAATGCAAATTATGATCTTTGCTACAGAATGACATACTCTGAAATTAGAATAACTTAAATGCAAATTCTTAGTGTTTGTTTCTTTCTGCATGTGTGTATGCTGGTCTCTTCATTTCCTCTTCCCCTCCACCCCATGCCCTTTATGTGACTAAAAGAGTGAGTCAGAGTATTGTGTTGACACGAAGAGGTTGTCTTGTTGTGAGACTCAGTCATTAGATATATGAGGCTGAATTAACCTCGTTTGGCAATTCTGTGTTTTCAGAATTAAACAGAGATTCTCTTTATTTGAAGGTGGAGTTCTATACTTTCTAATTGGGTAACAATAAGATAATTCAGTATAAAAGAGTGCCAAGTGGTTATTATACCCTGTTCTCAGTGGTACACAGAAGGTGAAAGAATGAAGGAAAAAAAGTTGATTAATAAAAAATAAATTGTTTGCAATTGCATTATTTGTTGAGGCAAAGTGTGCGCGTGCGCGCGCGCGCGCACGTGTGTGTGTAATTGTAATCAGAAAGCTGTGTGTTCGAATCACATTGGGATCACCAGTGTGGTATGCTGGGCAGAGTGTGGTCAGTAACGTCAGGCAAGATGTATCCTTATCAGTGCTGTTCTATGTCAGGCACTGATATGAGTTTGGCTGCATGTGTGAATGCGTGCATTAGTTTTTTTGAAGGTGTGCTCCCTCAGGATTACTCCTGGCGTGAATGTCTAAGTGGAATCTCAGTTAGCCTAGTGATTTAGAGCCTGGCTTGGATTTTAAGCAGGAACGTAACTTTGGATCCCAAAGGAGGCCATGTCAGTAGGTCTGAGTAGGGTATAAGAATAGGAGCCCTGGACTCCAAACTTCATGCAGCCAAAGGGGATGACGGTGACTGCTGCCATCGTTTGAGCTGTTCCATTGCATTGAACGCTGCTAGCAAATCTGTTGTGGATTGTTTGCTGTAGTGCTGTATTGCAATAAAGCCTAGCCTGGCACCTTCGTTTCTACAAGGTTCCATGGTTGTGAACGTCAGAGGTGTTTCTTTGATTAGCACTTTGGGTTACCTTTGGCTCAGATCTCTAGTGGGAACTCAGTTAGCCCAGTGATTTGGAGCCTAGGCGTACCCTGTGTGAAAGAGGTAAACTGAGGCAACACTCACAATTGAGGAAACCAGCATGACCATGGATCCTAGCAAAGTAACTGAATCCTTCTGATATATGTTATAATGATTAGTTAAAAACCGAACTTAAAAAACCTACAAGATTCCTCTCCACTTCCCCCACAATAGCCCACTTTTATGGATAAGCTGATTTCTGATTGACTAAACTATGAAGCAAGCCTTCTGAGAACCTGACTCCACTGGAGGTCTTTTGAAACTTGTTTCCAAAGCAGTCTGAGATTCTTGGATGAAAGGTAGTTGGTGCCATTAGTGAAATAATGCTATTAGTGAAAAGAAAATATAAAATAGAAATATTTTGGTAGGAGCAATCAAGCATATCATCACTGCTAACTTACAGATTTTCTTGTGACATGATTCTCTGTTAAACTAGAGTACGATTAGTGTTGGTTAAAGTTGAAATGCTCATTTTTTCCCCCCTACCTAGGAAAACTATGAGCGAATGAAAGCACTAGTAACTCAACTCCAAGAGCTAGCAGAAAAAATCAGATTAGGTAAGTTCTGTGTGTATGATTTTAGAACATTACCTAAAGTATCACTGAATTTGTTTTTACAAAGTTTTTTTTCCTTAACTGATCTTAATTAACAAATTTGAGTGTTCTGTATGGTGGGATTACTTATGTTGAAAGGGACAGACTCACTTATGTTCCAAAAAGCTCATGCTTCAGAGTTTCAGTCAGCCACCTGCAGGAATCAGGAAAGGATGCCTCCTTCCACTAAGCAAGAGAAAAGAATTCTGGAAAAATTTTCCGTTTGCTTCCTCTGAAGCAATAGAGATGGTTACGGTTGGAGATGGGATACTGGGTGGGGTGGGGATGGGGTGGGGCGGGGCAGTGATCTGATGCAACACTGAGCATTCTGTCTCTCTTGGCTAGTTGGTTCTTTTTCACATGATCAGGGCCAGTCTGGTCACTGTATGGGGGTTCAGGAAGGAATTTTCCCTAGGTCAGATTGGCAGTGACCTGTGTTTTTTCATCTTTCTCTGCTACAGGTGGGTGCAGGTCATTTGCCAGGATCATCTAGGTGTATTTCACTTAATTGTTTCCCTGCAATCACATTGGTACACTTTGGTCCTTTCTATGGGGACTTAACAGTCTAGTCTCCTCTGGGCTGTAATAGTTGGATCTAATTTCAGTTTTTGGGTTTAGTGTGTGGGATGTGGATGACAGTGGCCTGTGATATACAGGAGGTCAGACTGATGTGCTGGTCCCTTAAACTCTGATTGCTCATTAGTCAGTGTACATTACCCAACTAGGTGTAAGGTGTTTACTCAGATGCAATGTGCTAATTGGATTCCAGTAGATGTATTGAAATGTAAGGCTCTTACTATTTGAGTCTGCTATCTGCCATTAGTTGGAAACTTCAAAGGGGTGGTGTCAGGTCTAATTTGATGCAAAATCTAGATTTTTATAATAATAAAGCTTAACAAAAATCTCAGATTAGTTGTTTCCATGACATTTTCAAAAAACAATGGCATTCATAAGCTAATGTGTCAGGTGTTTGCCATTCAAATATCACAGCAGTGTACTAGTGCATAAGGGCCTGAAAATGACTAGAAACAGACTGTAAGAGAAGCTGACTTAATGAAACTGCAGCTTAATTTCAAGATGAGAGAGGCAAAAACTAAACAAACTGAATAAATAGTGCAGAGTTGATTGTTACAAAGAAATAATTAAGATCTTAGGGATGGCTAAGTATGCTGTTTTAATGAATTTAATGATAAAGAGGATTGTTCTCTCAGTAAAAGCCTTATATTGTTTTTTTTTCTTCACTTTGCCTATTTTCCTTTTTTTCTTTCCACTCTATTGCTGTGCTTTTTGCCTTGCAAGTGCACTTCTTTTCAGGTTGTCAATTACTGTATCAAGCATGATCTTCTCTACGCTGGAACAGTAGACTTACCTAGTTATATTGCTCTGGGCTTCTAAATAATTTTGTGTCCTTTTAGACATAGTTACATTGCTCTAACCTCAGTGTACACCCACCAGAGTCCATGGAAGAATTTTTCCACTGATTTGACTATTGCTCTTGGATAGGTGGGTTAACTACTTAAATGGAAAAAACCTATCCATCAATAGAAGAAACATCTACAGTACAGTACTTCAGCCATAACTGTGCTGCTGTAACATAGGCATACCCTCAGTTTGCACATGTGACCTTCAAAAAACATAGTCATGCTTTTTGCTATAGGATAATGAGACACACAGGGATTATTTTTCATGACTGTAAAATCCCAGTGAACTAATTCCAAGTAAGTGAGGAATATCAAATTTAAAATACTACAACAGAGGTGCACAACTAAGCAGTGATGAAGCTGGACCTCCAGCTTTTATTCTTCACCTTTGGTCATCTGCATTATGATGGTTCATTTACTAATATGCTGTTTCTCAAATCAGACAATAAAATTTCTTCTACCCTTTTGGAAGGGACGAGAGTTAAGTTTGTATATTTAATTTTATCTTCACTATGTGTTTGTGGGATTGGGCTCCAAACTCTCTCCTAGGTGATGCCAAAAACCCTTGTTTCCTATTCAGTTCAATGGATGCAAAGAACGCTCGGCACTTCCCAGCAGTGCTCAGGGCTAATAATATAGGGCTAGTTTCTGTGAATCTTCCTTTGCTTTCCTATCAGATGGGGACAGGAGAAAAGCAAAGTATTGTAAAGTCACACTCCTTTTTTTTTTTTTTTTTTTTTTTTTGCTCACTTAAATTCTTCCTGAGCATTAATTTTTACTTCAGACTGGAATCCTCTGAAGCTGTGAGGTCTAAAGGGTAATGAAAAGCCATAAAGGCATATAAGAATGATTAGGTGGCTGTGTGGTATACTACTAAAGGGCAAGTGTCCTCCCCTGTCGAGGGGGATGGCTCTCACTGTATTAGCCTTGACTGACATCTGTGGGATTAGTTTCTGAGGAAATATAAATTGGTGAGCGCCACTGCTACTAAGAGGGTGAGCGATGTCAACCGGGAACAAGTTTTTGAATGGTGTTAAACACCAAGGAACGAGGTATAATTTAAGGTATTCCAGAGTGATGCAGCTGGGCGTTATGAAGGAAAAGGAGTAAAAGCAAATGTAGATCGAATGTTAAATGCTGTACACCCCAACTGTGAGGTCTTCTACACTCTAAAATACTCTCCTGAGGAAGTGGTAAGAGCCCGTTGTTTGGGCAATTTAAAACTGAACTAAGCAAAGCAATTTAAAATGTATTGTAGAGAAATGAACATGAGTCAGTAGATCCTGCCCATCTCATTGCTATGATCCCTGAAAATAAGGTTTTGAGTGCAGGTTATGTTAGTTCACTGTCAAAATGACAACTCCGGACAGTAGCAGATGGCGTCTGTTAGCTGAGTTTGTTTTGAAACTTTGTTAGTAAAGAATGAAGAAAAAGTAACTCTGGAGTATATATGACAAACCAAATTATCTACATCATCATCTTAAATTAGTTATCTAAAATGTGAGTGCTATTAAATATATTGTCTCTTTAAGGTCTGTATTTTAATAGTTGAGAATTCAGATTTGCTTTTATTTGAAGTTAAATGTTAAAGGTGATTTATTCATTTGTGTTTGCAGTAGATCTAATGAATGATCTTGTATCACAGGGGGTGGAGAAAAGGCTCGGAAGCTTCACACATCAAGAGGAAAGGTGTTACCCAGAGAAAGAATTGATAGACTCATAGATCCAGGGTGGGTAATTTCTTTTTGCTAAGACATCAAATAGCCTTTGGTGCTGTGTAAACTAGCAGAATTGTTTCAGAGTTAGAATTCATATGCAGATACGATGCCATCAATTTTGGTCCGAATATAGAACATGAATTGGCTTTCCTGCTACAAACATTAGACTTTAAAAGTGCCACAGGTCTCCTCCTTTGTTTTTCATTACAATAGTGATTCTCACCTCTCTCAGCCTCTCCACTTTCTGATACGTTGTGTTTTAATTTATACAACTTGTTTGATTTGCTGAAGTAATCTGACCTGATACAGTGAAATGTAATCACAGGATTTATCTTCCCTTCCTTACCGTAAACCCCTCCACCCCCATGTAAGTTTTTTCCACTCTGGCATCTGACGAAATGGGACTCTGCTTACAAAAAGTTCATGCAAAAAATAAATTTGTTACTCTTAAAAGTGCCACAAGACTCTATTAGTTTTCCTTTTCTTGAAGTTTCCTAAAATACTGATGAGTAATCTTGTTTGAAATCTTGACATATCTATTGTTTGGAAGATGCATTTCAAGAACACATTTAAAAACCGTGAATTTTATAAGTGGGAATCAAAAGAAAACAATGTGTAATGGCAAGCTGCTTCCTGTTAATCCTGTCAAAATGTTGGTCCTTTTTTCAGATCTCCCTTCTTGGAGTTCTCCCAGTTTGCAGGTTACCAGTTGTATGGTAATGAAGAGGTACCAGCAGGAGGCATTATAACAGGCATTGCACGAGTATCAGGGTAAGAAATTGCCAGTGATCTGCATATTATGTATATTCTTAGAGAGAGAGAGAGAGAGAGAGAATGATTTGTGTGTCTCTTAGCTCCAGTTCTGGGAGCCACATGGCACTTTGTTTCCAGTTTTAAGTTGAAGGCCTTCTACTGTGATTCTCATGACCCCAGACTCCTTGTTTGTTTTGGTGGACTAGATTACCATATCAGTTTCAAAAGGGATAACCGTGTTAGTCTAGTCCAGTAAAAAAAACAACAAGGAGTTGTGTGGCACTTTAAGACTAAGTGCCACACAACTCCTTGTTGTTTTTTTACTAGATTACCATGGCTACCCTTTTGTAAAATGGTTATCAGGGAAGACTTCTGTCAATTCAGTGCTGCTAACATGGGGATTTAGAGTAGTTTCACAGTACTGCTCAGAGATGTGGACAGCAGAACAATTGCTTTGCTATATGAACAACAACTGAAGCTATCAAGTTCTTTTAGTTGCAACAGTAGAGGAGGTTGGGGAACTGCTTTATAGTTTGATACTGTCATACTAGTTGCACCCTTCTTCGGAATATGAATGCTGCCAATACAGGACACAGAAACAGGGATTTTAAAGAAGTATGTCCACATTGCAGCAGACTGGGGGAGAGGAAGAAAATGTTTAACAACAAATTATTGCCTTTTCTATTACCGTAAATACCTGTACAGCTGTGCACTAGAATGGGTGCATGTTTCTTAAAATTAGGGATTTCAGAAGCTTTATTAATAATGATTTTTCTAAAAACTTGAAGCAAGTATCACCTCCTTGTCAAAGGTGCATGTATCTAACAGCTGAACTGTGATATAGCAATAAACATTAAGTGCATGTGCAGAGGGCTGTGCTCATGAAAATTTAGTTCTTCTTTGAGTGCTGTGCTCACGTCATTCAGTTACAGGTGTGTATGTGCTGCAGTTGATGGAATCTGGAAAGTCTTTTAGCCCTAGTCTGTCCTCAATGTTCCCTCTAAGGTTTGGCAGCTTGTGTGCAAAATTTTCAACCCATGTGCAAAACTTTTTCTGAATAAAATTTGTGTGCACACTCATTGCGACAAATCTTACTGAAAAATCTAGCACAATGAAAAACTAATAAAAGCTGTTATTTAGAGTTGTTTTGTATTAAGAAAAAGAAACACCTAAGTTACTTAGCATTTACCCAAAATGCTCTACAATCCAAAGAAACTAATTCACAGCTTTCAAATAGCCCAAGACTAAAGTCATATTCAATCTGGATCCTAGCTGTCACATTTCTCATCCAAAGCACCAGGGACTGAACCAGGAACCTCCAAAGCTCTGAGCACAAGGCTCCACAGCTTGAACTAAAGAGCCAGGCTCTGTAGCTTCAGAATAAACCCATGCTTCCCCTCCGGAGATCAGACACAGAGCAGGATACATAACATAGTAAGGTTTGTGTGCGACACATGGTGTCGAGGTTGGGTTACCAGATACCAAGGCACAAAAGGTATAGGGAAGTATGAAAAGGAGGACACATGGAGAGTTACCTAGTATTAATATAACTGTTATTACCATATTATGTCATGGAAAATGGGTAACGATTAATGAATGCAGCATTAAAACTGCACAAAGTCATGTGTTTTCTAAATTATTTTAAAATAAAGAATATTACCAACATGTTTTATTTTGCCAAAAACTGTTTTTTCATTAAATGAAAATTTTTCATGACCCTTTCATTAATGCTCAAGAGATTAAAGTTAAAAAAACCTAAATTTTCAAAATGTAAACTTCAAAAGTACCTAAACAAGTTTTTAAAAAAAGAAAAAAACTGTTAACTCACTTCTCATTTTCCACAGCAGCCCATTTTTACAGTTAAAAAAAATGTCCTAAATTGTTTCTCTCCAGTTCAAACCTGCCCCTTTAGTGGTTTTATTTAATTGGTCCCCCTCAGTAATTTTATTTATGGTAGACTTTATTGTCCTTCATTTTATTAGTATCCTTATTTTTTTCTCCCCAGTTTAGCTGTTTTGTAGGGAGCAAGGGCCCAAAATAAAAGCACCTTTCAGCAGTCTTGAACCCACAAACCCAAGGTTAAAAGGTAACACCTTTACCAACTGAGCTATCCAGCAAACCTTCTGAAAACACCCTTCACATTCAAGGAATACCTGAACCCTTAGTGAAAAGCCCCGATCTTTGCTGAACTGTGATTAAAGCCCTGATCTGTGCTGAGCTGTGATTGGACGGTATGTGCATGTGACCACCTCCGATCCCCAGCGGCTGAGGGAAGATTCCCCGCTCGGCAGCTTGCCTGTTGGGGACCTGCCGCTTCCACTAACTGCACTGCCTGCCTGGCCTGACCCTGGGGCTTCCCCCCCGCCTCCCACCCCCCACAGGCAATTCTCAGCTGCACCCCTAGCCCGCTTCAGGCCAGCCCTACCCTGGGCCTCTCCACGTGGCCGAGCCTCGGCTGCGCTGTGGAGCTGTCCTGGCTGGACCCAGGGCCTGCTGCTACCTCCTCTGGGTCTCCGTCTGCGTCACCCGCCAGCCCAACCGGACCCGACCCTGGGACTTTCCGCTGCACCCTTGGCCCACTCCAGGCCAGGCCAGCCCAACCCCGGGCCTCGTGCCTGACCTGTCTCCTCCGCCGCATGCGCGGGAATGACAAAATTCTGCGCGGCACAGGGTTTTTTTTGGGTGTGGCCGTGCTGCCGCGCACATTAGAGGGAACGTAGCTCAGGGTCAGTGGCCAACACTCCCTCCATGGTGTGACAACGCCTATGTGTATGACCCTGACCCTGGCCTTTCTCAGTTCCATTTTTCCACCCTCTGTGATGGTACTGGAACAGTCTGCCCTTGCTGCTTAGCATGTTCCTGTCTTTTTGTTTGTGATAAAATCGAATATTCTTAGTTTTTCCCTCATGCCAGGATTGAAGCCCTATGCGACTTGCTGCAAGGCTTTTCCAACCGATGAGCCTCACAAGAAGTGCCTCCTGTGCCTAGGTGAGTCACACCTGGTGGAAAAATGCTCCATGTGCAAGTCCTTCAAACGGAGGACATGCAAGGATGGAGAATGAAAGCTGTGCAATATTGCCCAAGAACGGGCTTTGCAGCTGGTGCTGGGTGTGCTCAATGCACCTAAGGACTTGCCGACACTGCATGCCAGGTTGGCACCAGAACCCGCCTGGCTCAGCTCTCCGGCTAACAAAAAGCCACAATCGGCATCTGATCTGGCACTGTCTCAGTGCCGCTTTACCTTGCCTCCAGCAACTCTGCTCCATGTGAAGGCACTGGAGTGCCTCCTGGTGCCATCGACTCCAGAGGCCTTTGCTGCTAGCTCCCATGCTGGACAGACCGACCCAGTCAAAAGGCAAACTGGCCCTCTTGGTGAAGGAATGGATGACCTCTGTGAGCGGACTGGCACCGGCACCACCTTCACCGATGGGCTCTGCCTTGGCACCGGAGAATGACACCAAGCCTCAACCTGAGCTCAGGACTGGGGAATGGCGACTGCTCCTCCCCAGTTCCTCATGCGAGCCTTCAGTACTGGGCTAGCAAGAATCCAAGTGGGCAAGATCTGTCTCTTCTTCCTCCACGCCTTCCCACGGTGAGCCCTGCCACTGCGGATCCCCATTGACTTTGACATCGACCCTGGAGGTTGTGAAGCCTGTGGGAAAGCACTGCCACAAGCACTCCCTGACTCCCCCGTGCCGGGAGGACTCGTCCCCTGCTTTTTTGGCTCAGACACTCTCGGCACTGACCCCATCACTGCTCACCCCTTTGGCACCACTCAGGTCATGGAGCTGGCCCCGGAGTAATCTGTGCAGCACTGACGTCTCCAGAAAAGAGAGAGGCTGCTCCTGGGTGCACCATGACTTGGCACTGTATTTCCCCTGAGAGTGGACCAGCAGATGGACGGACTGGCCGAGTGATGACTGTGCGACTTCCCCACAACCCTTGGTGCCGCCATTAGCCAGGACCCCCTGCTCTTTGGAGGATTTGGATGAGGAACCTGACCCCGGCACTTGAAGTAGCAGCTCCCGGATTCCCTTGTCATCTTCCCTGGATGAGGTGACCCACCAGCAACCCCTGGCATACAGGGATGACACCTGCGCCCAGCAAGATTTGTTGAGGTGGATGGCAGCGAATTTGAGCTTGGATCTTGGGATCATCATCTTCAACTTGGGAGATGCAGCCCCACAGGCTAATGTCTCGGTTCCCCTCCACAAAGGGGTGTACAGTATTGTGAGGGCATGGTGGCAAACTCCATCCGTGATCCCTCCTGTGTCCAAGGTGGCTGATCAGAGGTATCACGTCCCTTCTGACAAATTCACCTTCCTTTTCCACCATCCCACCCCAGGTTTCCTGGTAGTGGACGCAGTTAATCAGAGGGAGAGACAGAGTCAACCAGGCTCCACTCCCAAAAACAAAGAGGCTAAGAAACTGGACCTCTTTGGCAGGAAGGTTTACTTCACCTCAGCCCTCCAATTGCACATCGCAAACCATCATGCTGTCACGGGGAGATATGTTTTCAGCCTCTGGAAATCTATGGAACATTTCTGTGACGTAGTCCCCAGAGAGCACCTTTGGTACTATGAGACAATGGTAGAGGAGGGCATGCTGGCCTCCCATGACATCTTGATGACCTCATGGGGCACGTTGGACACCACCTCTCGCAATATAGCTGCTTCTTCGAGTGTTGCTCCTGGCCATTCCCTTGTAGGTGTCTGCACGCCACGTGCACGGCACACCAGAACATTTTTCCATAGCCCCACGGGGCCGGCAATAGCGCCCCTGGAGTGGCGCCAACGCCACTCCCTATATATGGCGCCGCCGGCCCCCTCCCTCCTAAGTTCCTTCTTACCGCCTGTCGGTCACACGGAACGTCTCTGCTTTGCAGTCTTCCCATCTTGTACAGTCCCAGTTAGTTGTTGTTGTTATAGTTAGTTGTAGTATAGTTAGTTAGTTAGTGTGGTCGTCGTGCCCTGTGGGGCCCGGGGCGAGCTATGCTCGGGTTTAAGACTTGCGGGAGTTGCAAGAAGCCGATGCCTGTCGACGACCCACATGCTTCGTGTTTGCTGTGTCTTGGGGAGGCCCACCTTGCGGATCACTGTAAGCTCTGCCGGCTTTCAAGCCGCGGACTCAAAAAGACCGAGTCCAGTGGCTAAAACTCCACATGATGGAGGAGGCACTCCGTCCGGCACCAGGGGACTCGGCGTCGAGCTCGGCGCCGTTGGTGCAGAGCGCCCCGGTGTCCTCGGCGCCATCATCCGCCCCGAAGCCCGTCCCCAAGCCGGAACCCCGGCACCGATCCGCTTCCCCGGCACCGGCTAAGAAGAAGAAGCCGCGGGACTGCTCCCCACCCCGTGTGAAAAAGGGCCGTGTGGACTTAACGAAGGCCTGCTCTCCTCCTCTGGCACAGGAGTCGAGAGAACCCCGGTACAGCCCGGTATCGGAGGCGTCGCCCACCAGGGACATTTTAGATGAGGACCTTGTCCTGCCGATGACTCTGGGGGCCTTCTCGGCGGTGCAGGAGCTTTGCGGCCCAGCTCAGCCTGAGACCCCGAGGCCTGAGTCCCCGGTACCAAGAACGGTACCGTCACGGGGGAAGCCGGTTCCCTTTGGGTCAGCACCGAAGACGGCGCGTGCAGTGCCGAGTCCATCCCGGCGGCACCGTTCCCCGATCCCCCCAGCAGTGGTGGCGGCGGCTGGGGCGCCGCGGTACCGTTCTCCGGCACCTTCTCCGCGAAGTTCATCTCGTCGGCACCGGGAACGGCACCTATCCAGTGGCCGCAGATCGCTGGTACCGTCTTCGTCGGCACTGCCCTGGTCTCTGCGGAGCAGCCGGTCGTCTAGCTCAGTAGAGGAGTTGGGGCCGAGGCAACAGCCTAAGGCAAGTCAGCCTTCCCAACCTTTCCAAGGTGTGCCCCCGTTCCATCTTCAGTGGCCGGGTTGGCAGCCAGGCTTACAGTGGCCTCTTTGGACCCCCTGGGCTTTTCAGCAAGGTCAGAGCCTTGGCCTGGGTGCCCAGGTTTCGGGCGTGGAGTCTCACCGGCTTCCTTCAGCTGCAGCTAGCGTTCCTCATGACACGGGAGAGGGGTCCGGAGCGGAGTCACCCGGGGACGATCAGACAAGCGTCATTAGTGGCACTCGCAGTGCCCATTCAACTGCCCTGTCGGGGGCGCCGGACCTGGGGGAGTCATTTTCGTCGCCCCCGGATGAGGCCATGGCTGGGGCAAAGCCCTCCTCTACCCTGGATGATGCTGCGGCGCACCAGGAGCTTCTCCGTAGGGTAGCCCAGGGTCTGAACTTGCAGGCGGAGGAGATAGCGGAGGACGAGGACCCGATGGTGGACATTCTCATGCCCGAAGGTCCCCGCCGCATTGCCCTACCTTTTATTAAAACTATTCAAAACACGACTAAAGTGTTGTGGCATACCCCAGCTTCCATCCCTCCAACCGCAAAGCAGGTGGAGAAAAAGTACTTTGTTCCCTCCAAGGGCTATGAACATTTTTACTCCCACCCCACCCCCAGCTCCTTGGTGGTAGCAGTGGCGAATGAGAGAGAGCGGCAAGGTCATCCGGCGTCAACACCAAAATCCAAGGAGGCGAAGCGTTTGGACCTGTTTGGGCGCAAAGCTTACTCAACAGGAGGCCTCCAGCTCAGGATAGCAAATCAACAGGCTATTCTGAGCAGATATATGTTCAACGCCTGGTCCTCCCTGGAGAGATTTACGGACTCGCTAGGGCAAGGCTCCAGGGAGGCATTTGCAGCCTCTGTAAAGGAGGGCAAGGTTGTTTCCAGGGCCCTCCTGCAGTCCTCCTTGGATGCAGCAGATGCGGCGGCCCGCGTGATGGCCTCGGGGGTGACTATGGTGACTCCTGGCTCCAAGCTTCAGGCCTTCCCCTGGAGGTGCAGGCCACCATCCAGGACCTCCCCTCCGAAGGGTCGGAGCTGTTTTCACAGCAAACAGACTCCCGCTTGCAGACCCTGAAGGACTCCAGGGCTCTGATAAAATCTCTGGGCCTCCATATGCCGGCAGCTCAGAGAAAGGCCTTTAAACCGCCGCCGCCTGCGCGCCCATTCCGCCGGCGCCAGGAGGAGGACAGAAGGCAGAATGGGGTGGCCGCCGGCCAGCCGGGCGCCAGACAGGAGACCAAGGGGGTACACCCCACCCGGTGGCCCAGAAAAAGAACTTTTGAGGGTCAGCCCGAGGTCGGCATACCAATTTGGCAGGATCTAGAGTCTCTACCCTTTTACAACAGACTATCCCTTTTTTTCCCGGAGTGGCTCAGAATTATGTCGGATCGTTGGGTCCTCAGAACTGTACAGGAGGGCTACTCCCTCCAATTTGCTTCATTACCCCCATCGGCAGCTCCGCCCCGCCCTTCAGCCACCCAGGGGCACCCCACGCTAGTGGGGCTACTAAGGGAAGAAGTCCGATCCCTGCTCCTAAAAGGGGCAGTGGAGGAGGTTCCACCCAACAGGAGGGGAAAGGGGTTCTATTCCCGCTACTTTCTGATCCCAAAGGCGAAAGGGAGATACCGCCCGATCCTGGACTTACGGCGGCTCAACCGGTTCCTCCGGAAGATCCGCTTCAGGATGGTTTCCTTTTCGTCCATCATTCCCTCTCTAGATCCAGGAGACTGGTATGCTGCCCTCGACTTGCAGGACGTGTACTTCCACATTGCTATTCATCAGCGACACAGGAAGTACTTACGCTTTGTGGTGGGTCAGGCCCACCTGCAGTTTACGGTCTTTCCATTTGGCCTTTCGGCAGCCCGAAGGGTCTTCACCAAGTGCCTAGCGGTGGTAGCGGCCTACCTCAGGAGGAGAGGGGTCACCCTTTTTCCCTACCTGGACGATTGGCTGGTAGTGGGCCGATCGCTTCAGGAGACGCGAGACCACGTAGCAGTCACCTGTGCGCTGTTGAGCCAGCTGGGCCTCATAGTCAACAGACAGAAATCCATGTTGACACCCTCGCAGCGGATAGAATTCATAGGGGCAGTTCTGGACTTGGAGTCAGCGAGGGCGTCCCTCCCAGCCGCCCGCTTCGGCGCGATTCGCGACGCGGTGGCCTCCCTGCTGAAATTCCCGCTGGTGTCGGCGTGAGAGTGTCTCCGCCTGTTGGGGCTCATGGTGGCCTGCACCGCGGTCGTTCCGCATGCCCGGCTTTGCATGCGTTCCTTTCAGCTATGGCTGGCGAGTGTGTTCCGTCCGGCGAGAGACTCGCTGGACCTGATGGTCACATTGCTCTCACCAATCCTGCGCTCCCTTCGCTGGTGGACGCAGGAGGACAATTTGTGCTTGGGGATCCCCTTCCGCATGGACAGTCCATCAGTACATTTGATGTCAGACGCCTCGGACAAAGCGGGGGGTGCTCACTTAGGCGAGCTCAAGACTCAAGGGCTGTGGGCGGGCAAAGACTCCGCCTTGTACATCAACGTCAAGGAGCTGAGGGCGGTGCGGCTAGCTTGCAAGGTTTTTCGAGACCAGCTTCGCGGCCGGACGGCCTCGGTACAGGCGGACAATACGTCAGCGATGTTTTACATCAACAAGCAAGGGGGTGCCCGCTCCAGGCCCCTTTGTCAGGAGGCAGTAGCGCTGTGGGATTTCTGTATTCGCCACGGCATTCACCTGATCGCCTCTTACGTGCCGGGGTCTTTGAACTCGGTAGCAGATGGCCTGAGCCGGAGGTTTTTGACCCACGAGTGGTCTCTCCGCCTGGAGGTGGCGGAGTCGCTTTTCCATCAGTGGGAGTATCCCCTACTGGATCTGTTCGCTTCCCACCAAAACACCAAGTGCCGTCGGTTTTGCTCGTTCCGGGGCCTTGGCCCGGGTTCCTTGGGGGATGCATTCGAAGTCCCATGGACGGGGGGGCTAGTGTATGCGTTCCCTCTGACACCGCTGGTTCCCAGGATGCTTCAGCAGATAAAGAGGCAGGGAGCAGAGATCATCCTGATAGCTCCGGCATGGCCACGCCAGTACTGGTACTCGTCCCTCCTGAAGCTGTCCAGGTGCGACCCCATTCGGCTGCCCATGAGACCCGACCTCCTGTCCCAGGACAACGGGCTACTTCTCCACCTCAACCTGGAGGTGCTACACCTCCATGCCTGGCTCCTTCATGGTTGACAGCCAATGAGCGGCTGTGCTCGTCCCCGGTGCAGCAGGTGCTGTGTAGCAGTAGAAAGGTCTCTACGAGGCCCTCTTATGCGGCAAAGTGGCAGAGATCTGTGCACTGGGCAGGGGACAATGGGCTGGACCCATTCACACTGCCAGTTCACTCTATCCTCGACTATCATAGAATCATAGGGTTGGAAGGGACCCCACGAGGTCATCTAGTCCAACCCCCTGCCAAAAAAAAGCAGGACCACTCCCATTAGATCATCCCAGTCAGTGTTTTGTCCAGCTGGGACTTGAACACCTCCAGAGATGGAGATTCCACCACCTCCCTAGGCAGCTTATTCCAATGCTTCACCACTCGCCTAGTAAGGAAGTTTTTCCTAATATCCAGCCTGGACCGCCCCAGCTGTAACTTGAAACCATTGCTTCTCGTTCTGCCCTCTGTTACTACCGAGAACAGTCGAGCTCCCTCCTCCTTGGAGCAACCCTTCAAGTAGTTGAAGGTTGCTATCAAATCCCCCCTCAGTCTTCTCTTCTGCAGGCTAAATAAGCCTAGTTCCTTCAGTCTTTCTTCATAGGGCTTGTGCTCCAGCCCTTTGATCATTTTGGTTGCCCTCCTCTGGACTCTCTCTAATTTGTCCATGTCCTTTTTGTAGTGGGGAGCCCAAAACTGGACACAGTATTCCAGATGTGGCCTCACTAGTGCAGAATAGAGGGGAATGATCACATCCCTTGATCTGCTGGTAACACTTCTTCCGATGCAGCCCAGTATGCCATTGGCCTTTTTGGCAGCAAGAGCACACTGCTGACTCATATCCAGCTTCCCATCCACCATGACTCCCAGGTCCTTTTCTCCAGTGCTGCTATTTAGCTGATCACTCCCCAGCCTGTAGCAGTGCATGGGGTTTTTTCGTTCCAAGTGCAGGATTTTACACTTATCCTTGTTGAACCTCATGAGATTCCTCTTGGCCCACTGCTCCAGTTTGTCTAGGTCTCCCTGAATCCTGTCTCTGCCCTCTAGGGTGTCTACCGTTCCCCCCAGTTCGGTATCATCTGCAAACTTACTAAGTGTGCAATCTGTCCCATCATCCAGATCATTAATGAAAACATTGAACAGAACTGGCCCCAGGACCGACCCCTGGGGCACACCACTTGTTACTGCCTGCCAACTTGACATGGAGCCATTGATTCCTACGCGCTGAAACCGTTGTTCTAGCCAGTTTTCTATCCACCTTACAGTCCACGCATCCAACCCATACTTCCTTAATTTGCCAATGAGAATGCTGTGGGAAACCGTATCAAAAGCCTTGCTAAAGTCAAGGTATATCACATCAACGGCTCTTCCCGCATCCACAAATCCAGTCATCTTATCATAGAAGGCGATGAGGTTGGTCAGGCATGATTTACCCTTGGTAAATCCATGCTGACTGTTCCTGATTACTCTACGTTCCTCCAAGTGTTTCAGGATGGATTCTTTGAGAAGCTGCTCCATGATTTTTCCAGGGATTGAGGTGAGGCTGACAGGTCTGTAATTCCCTGGATCGTCCTTTTTGCCTTTCTTGAAGATAGGTACTATATTTGCTTTTTTCCAGTCCTCTGGCACCTCCCCCGTTCGCCACGAGTTTTCAAAGATAATGGCCAA
Source organism: Podocnemis expansa (assembly GCA_007922195.1). Taxonomy (NCBI): domain Eukaryota; kingdom Metazoa; phylum Chordata; order Testudines; family Podocnemididae; genus Podocnemis; species Podocnemis expansa. The sequence goes on along the minus strand of ML681990.1, from coordinate 49,064,618 downwards.
TGGTACTGCTATCTCATCAGCCAGCTCCCTCAGCACCCTCGGATGCAGTTCATCCGGCCCCATGGACTTGTGCACATCTAGTTTCTTTAAGCAGTCCCTAACCTGACCTTCTGTCACCAAGGGCCTCTCTTCTTCTCCCCAGTCCCCTGTACCTAGTGTAGTGGGCTGGGAGCTGACCTTGCTTGTGAAAACTGAACTAAAAAAAGCATATCTGTGGCACCTAAAGTCAACCGGGCTATCGCTGTCGTCCCTCGAGGTCCACCTGGCGGCAATTGCAGCATTTTGCCGCGGGGATGAACGTCTCACCTTGTTTTCACTACCTCTTGTGAAGAGGTTTCTCAAAGGACTGTTGAAGTGGTACCCCCCGGTGCGTGCCCCGACACCTCAATGGGACTTGAACCTGGTCCTCGCGCACCTCGCCAGGCTGCCCTTCGAGCCATTGGCATCGTGCTCCCTTCTCTATCTTTCATGGAAGGTAGCGTTCCCAGTGGCTATCACCTCGGTTAGGAGGGTGTCCGAGCTGCACGCCCTTTCGGCGGAGCCCCCGTACACCACCTTTTTTAAAGACAAGGTACAGCTACGCCCTCACCCAGCGTTCAGGCCCAAGGTGGTGTCACAGTTTCACGTGAACCAAGACATCTTCCTGCCAGTCCTCTGCCCTAAGCCTCATGCATCTGGTAGAGAGCGTCGCCTACACATGTTAGATGTCAGGAGGGCCCTAGCTTTTTACATAGAGCGGACGAGACCCTTCTGCAAGTCGTCTCAGCTTTTTGTGGCAGTAGCCGACAGAATGTGGGGGAAACCCGTCTCTACACAGCGGATTGCGGCATAGATAGTGGCCTGCATTAGGGAGTGTTATAAGCTGGCTGGAGTGCCTCCCCCGAGGGTCACAGCCCACTCGACCAGAGCCCAGGCGGCGTCAGCAGCCTTCCTCGCAGGGGTCCCGATCGCAGAGATTTGTAGAGCAGCGATGTGGTCCTCTCCTCATACCTTTGCTCAGCACTACGCTGTTACCCAGCAGGCTCGGCAAGACGCGGCGGTTGGCACAGCAGTGCTGCAGTTGACGTCCCTGTGACGCATCCCACCTCCAAGGTAAGGCTAGTGACTCACCTACAAGGGAATGGCCAGGAGCAGCACTCGAAGACGAAGAAGAGGTTGCTTACCTGTAACCTGTGTTCTTCGAGAGGTGTGCTCCTGGCCATTCTGCTCCCTCCCGCCTCCCCTCATATAGTGGGGGTAGAAGGAACTGAGGAGGGAGGGGGCCGGTGGCGCCATATATAGGGAGTGGTGTTGGCGCCACTCCAGGGGGTGCAATTGCTGGCCCCGTGGGGCTATGGGAAAATGTTCCGGTGTGCCATGCACGTGGCATGCAGACACCTACAAGGGAATGGCCAGGAGCACACCTCTTGAAGAACACCGGTTACAGGTAAGCAACCTCTTCTTCCGTGGTGGCAGTGCAGCAATCAGCATGGCTACAAGGGTCCGGCCTTTCACAGCAAATGCAGTTAATGATTCAGGGCCTCCCCTTTGAAGGCTCTGCACTCTTTGCTGAGTCCACAGACTCCAAATTACATGGGATGAAGGACTGCAGGGCCACCCTAAAGTCCCAGGGCATGTACACGCCTCAGGGAGGTAGGTGTTCTTTCAGACTCCAGCAAATGCAGCAGCAAACTCAACAGCTGCAGCAACAGCATCAATCACGGGGGCACGCCCTAGGTGCTGTCAGTATTCTCAACATCAGTATGGAGGCCTTGACAGGGAGAAAACCAGGCTGGACAAGGGCTCAAATCCCAGCCCACACAGACCACCCAATGGGGAACTGGCCCCTCCTGCACTGCTGGCCAGAAGCAGCGTTTTTTAGAGGGCTGCATACACCCCACCCAACTCCTGGTCTTCAGCAGTTGTCTGGTTCCCTTCCTACACCACTGGGCCAGCATCACGACCGACCGTTGGGTATTTGACAGAGCATCCAAAGGGTACTCCATAAAATTCAAATCCATTCCCTGAGACAGAAACACCCATCCTTTGCTCCACTCTTGGGAACCCAGATTACTACAAAGAGAATGTGAAAAGCTGCTCTCCCTGGAGGCCATAGAAAGGGTCCCAAGGAGACAGTGGGGAAAGGATTCTATTCCTGGTACTTCCTGGTCCCCAAACCAAATGGTGACCTGAGGCCAATCTGAGACCTCAGGGCTCTAAACACTTAAGGAGAATAAAATTTCTCATGGTTTCCCTGTCACAGATCATCCCTGTCTTATACCAAGAGGACTGGTTTGCAGCCCTCGATCTAAAGGACGCTTACTTTCACATAGCGATAAGGCCCCACCATAGGAGATTTCTCAGATTCCTGTGGAGGCAAAACACTTCTAATTTACATCTCTCACCTTCAGGCTATCTCTAGCCTCCAGGGTATTCATGAAATGCATGGTGGCAGTGGCGGCGCACCTGCGAAGGTGGGGCGTAAGGATCTACCCCTACCTCGACGATTGGCTAATAAAAGGGAAGTCAAAATACCAAGTTCAACACAGCGTCAGATTTACAAAAAAGCTGGGCAAGTATCTGGGGCTGTGTGTAAATCGCGAAAAATCAAAATTCTCCCCAACCTGGAGGATAGAGTTCATAGGTGCTCTCTTAGACTAAATAAACAGGAGAGCATCCCTGCCCCAATCAAGGTTTCAGTCCATTTGCACCATCATTTCAGAGCTCCAGAATGCCCTGATCACCATGGCCAGAAGGTTCCTTCAGCTTCTGGGCCACATGGTGGCCTCCAGCTCCGTGATTAGGACGACCCATCTGAGAATGAGGCCTTTTCAGCTTTGGCTGGCTATGACCTTCCATCCACAGAGACACTTTCTGAGCAAGGTACTGTTGGTCCCCCGCGCTGTCCTAGAAACGGGAAATCTGGCAGGACCCGCTCTTTGCCATGGATGGGGGGGCAGTTCCTTTCAAGGCTTCAAACCCCACAGTAACCCTGATCACCGATGCGTCAGACTTGGGGTGGGGATCCCATATCTCGGGAGGGCTATCGACCCAAGGAAATTGGTCCTCCAAAGACAAACTCTTGCACATAAATGTGAAGGAGCTCAGAGCCATCCGTCTAGCTTGCAGGACCTTTCTGGACTTTATAAAAGGAAAGACAGTTCAGGTCCTAGTGGACAACACAGCAGCCATGTTTTACACAAATTGCCATGGGAGTGCTCGCTCTCTGGCCCTTTGTGCGGAAGCTACCTATCTCTGGGAACTTCTCCTGAGACACAACTTCACCCCCGTAACAGCCCACCATCTGGGGGTGGACTACAGCATACCAGACTCACTGAGCAGAACCTTTCTGTCCCATAACGAGTGGTCCCTGCACACGGACATGGTGTTTCACATAATGAGTTTGTGGGGCACTCCTCAGGTGGACCTCTTTGAGACATGTCAGAATTGGAAGTGTCACGCTTTCTGCTTTCTCACAGGCCAAGAGAACGGCTCACTCGCAGATGCTTTCCTAATCTCGTTGGGGGCCCACTAATGTATGCTTTCCCACCAATTCCCCTGATATACAGAATCCTGAAAATAATAAGGGATGGAGCAGACATGATACTAATAGCTCCAGACTGGCCCAGACAGCACTGATACTCGATTTTACAATATCTGTTGATAGGTACTCTGTTCCATCTCACCTTCAGGGTGGATCTGCTAACTCAGGACTTGGACTGCTTATGGCAGCCGAACCCAACAGTACTACAGCTAACAGCCTGGAGGCTGCATGGTTGAATGAATTTGAGAAACTGCTCAGAAAGGGTCAAAAGGGTACTGACAGGCAGCAGGAGTCCCTCCACGAGAGCCACCCATACCACTATGTGGAGATGCTTCGCCCTATGGTCCATCTCGGCCCTTCACGATAAAGTGGAAGAGGTATCGGTCTTCTCCCACCCCACCTCCACCAGCTTTCTGAAAGGTATTGAGAGGATCTACCCACATCCCAGAGATCCTACTCCACAGTGGGACTTAAATGTGGTGCTCCATTGCTTAACGGAGACACCTTATGAACTCTTAGATTCATGTACATTGTTACTCCTCTTGTGGAAGGTGACATTTTTGGTAGCCATAACCTTGGCAAGACGGGTCTTAGAATTGAGGGCCTTTTCCTTGGAGCCCCTGTACAATAGGTTCTTAGCTGATAAGGTGCTACTATGCTCACACCCATCTTTCCTTCCGAAGGTGACCTCTCCATTCCACCTGAACCAGGACATTTGTCTCCCGGTGTTTTTCCCAGACTCTTAGGTCATGGAGAAATAGAGGAAGTACACACTCTGGATGTCAGAAGGGCTCTCTTGTCATACTTTGAGTGCACATGCTCATTCTGCAAGACTTCTCAACTCTTCATTGCAATCGTAGAGCAAAAAAGAGGACAACCCGTAACTATACAGTGCATCTCCAAATGGTTAGTGAACTGTATTAAAGACTGCCACAGAAGGTCAGGTATGCCCCTCCTGGGGAGAGTCAGGGCACACTCAATGAGAGCCCAGGCCTCTTCAACTGCCTTCCTTGCTCAGGTCCTGATTCAGGAGCTCTGCAGAGCAAGTACATGGTCATCAGTGTATCCTTTCATGATGCACTATGTTATTGTCCAACAGGTGAGAGAGGATGACCCGCTGGGCAGGGCCGTACTCATGGGGGTAAGCTTTAACTCCACCACCATCCTGGGTATGGCTAGCAGTCACCTGTAACTGAATGATGTGAGCAGCATTTGAAGAAGAACGGTGGGTTACCAGTGTAACCGTCCTTCTTTGAGATGGGCTGCTCACATACATTCAGATCCCTCTCTACATCCCTGTTACTCAGAGTTGGCAGAAAGAAGGGACTAAGGAGGGTCAGGATCAGGGTCATATATGTAGCCACAGTTGCGGCATGGAGGGAGCATTGGCTGCTGACCCTGAGCTGAGAGCCTAGGGCTAGAAGACTTTCCGGATTCTGTGCGCTGCAGCACGTATACTCCTGTAACTGAATGTATGTGAGCAGCCCATCTTGAAGAAGGACGGTTACATTGGTAACCTACCGTTGCAGGTCAGATGGCTACACTGGAAATGTAGATCAGTAAGGAGATGTATTTGATTCTCATAAAGTATTTGCTTTTCAGAGTGGAGTGCTTGATTGTTGCTAATGATGCAACTGTCAAAGGTGGTACCTACTATCCAATCACAGTGAAGAAACATTTACGTGCTCAAGAAATTGCAATGCAAAACCACCTACCTTGTCTATATTTGGGTGAGTCCTAATAAAAAATAGTAAATGGGTATCATTAAATGAAAATCAGGGATTCTAGCTGGTGGACTTAAATGGACACCCATTAACAGTATATTTCAACTTTGGTAAGGCTTTTGCTATTATCTGAAATAACCTTCTCAGAAACAAACAAGAGAGAGATATCGTATATAAATGTACCAAAGTTGGGTGTACAACTGATTGGAAAACTGTACTCAGAGAGTAGTTATCAGTGATTCAGAATCAGGCTGTGGAAGGGCATATTGTGTGGAGTCCCTCAGGGATCTGTCTTGGGTCCAGTGCTGTTCACTATCTTCATAAATGATTTGGATAATGCCATAGAGAGTGCACTTATAAATGTGAACAATACCAGGCTGGGGGAGATTGTAAGCCCTTTGGAGGACAGGATTAGAATTCAAAACAAATTTCATAATCTGGAGAAATGAACTGACAAAAATAGGACAAATGCAAAGTACTACACTTAGCAAGGTGCAATCGGTTGCACAAATACAAAGTGGGAAGACTATAGTAAAGGACATGGAGATTATAGTGGATCATAAATGTAAGTCAACAGTACAATATGGTTGCAAAAGAAATGAACATCCTTCTGGGGTGTATTAGAAGGAGTGTTAACAGCAAAACTTCAGAGAAGTAATTCTTCAACTCTACTCAGCACTAATAAGGCCTCAACTGGAGTATTGTGTCCATTTTGGGAAATACATGGACTAATTGGACAAAATCCAGAGGAAAGGAACAAGAATGATTATGAAGACCTAGAAGACATGACATGGGAGAAGATTGAATAATTGAGTGTGTATATTATTTTCAATGGAAGTCTTTCAGTGCTGAAGAATTTATATTAAAAATATACTACTTATACTACAACAAGCACATTTAGCACACACATTTGCTTATTTAATAAAATAATGTATAAGCATGCTAACTTTAACATAAAAATGATTTACTGAACTATTAACCTTTTAAAACTGATTAAAAAAACATGTAGTAAAACATCTTGACATTTTTGTTTTAGTATATTCCATCTTGAATTGTAGAAAGCTATTAACAGCAGCTATAGAAGTAGTTGCTGGAGCTTTTATTCTTTCTTAGGTGGGAGTATTTCAAATAACTGTCAGTAACTTTCTAAAAGAACATTTCAACAGAAATAATAAAATGAAAAAATGGCTTCAGTTCCTGTCTTTTACATATTACTTGAATTATGGTTGATGTGTGCACACAACTTTTCCCTACTGGGCTATTTTGCTTTGTTCTATTACAGAGGTAGTAAAGAAAAAGATCCCATTCCTCTGGGTTTTTAGTTCACTTTACTACCTTTATAAACAGAATGAACAGATAAACATATAAAAAAATTGTGTGTGTATGTGTCCAAAATCCCAGACACATGATTGTTCAAATTTGGGGGTATATCAGTCTTAGAAGTGCAGTACTGGAAGGAACATCTATAGGTCATCTAGTCCAGTCCTCTACACTGAGGCAAGACAGCTATTCTCTAGCTCTAAACCATCCCTGATAGGTGTTTGTATAACCTGTTCTTAAAAACAGAGATTCCACAACATTGCTAGGTAATTTGTTTTAGTGCTTAATTATTCTTGCAGTTCAAAGTTTTTCCTAATGTCCCAATGTAGATCTCTCTTACAGTAATTTAAGCCCATTACTACTTGTCCTGTCCTCAGTAATTAAGGAAAACAATTTATTACTTTCCTCTTTATAACAGTCTTTTATGTACTTGATGACTTGTATAATTGCTCCCCCTCACTCTTTCCATCAGAAGTTTCTGTTAATAGTTTTCTACAATTTGAGAGGGGAACATATTACAAGAAAAATGTTGATGTGTTTTACTCCCATGTTTCTTTAATCATTCAAAGTCAGTAGTTAACTAGTCATTTTTTTTATCTTAAAATTAGCAAGCTTACATGTTGTATGATGTGAGCAAATGTGTGTTGTAAGTGTTCTTGCTGTAGTATAAACATTATATTTTTAATATAAATTCTTCAGTTTAACTTGTCAATAAACGATATTTGGCTTTTGAACTTTTACTGTCAGAGTGATTGGGTTGCCAGCAATCATTTCTTTATGATCCTGTGCTTTGAAATAAGATATGCACTTCTGTGATATCGTCGAGTTATTACCAAACCGTTAAACTCTTGTAACGACTCATGAAGTAAAGGATTAAAGGATGCCTTTCTTAGAATATTTGTTCTTATACATTGATTTAATTAAGCGTGGTTTTAATTTCTACAGCTACAGAGAACGATATTAGATAGTATTGTACATGTTTGGGAAGTTTGTCCCTAGACACAGAGAAATGAATTTGCAATTTCCAGTTGTAAGGCTTATAAGGGAATGTCTTTTAAAACAAACAGGTGTTTGGCAGATAAGTTTCAGAAGATTTGGACAGTCAGAGGTGTAGTTACATCTTTGGCTATTCTACACTGTCCGATTAGTCTGGAGTAAGCAAGCTTAGTCTGGACTAATTTGGACCAGGTCTACACTAGGCTTTGCCAAGTTTGAACTAGACAAAGCTTAATTTGAACATTAAGTTCAAACTAAGCACTTAGTTCAGACTTAAAAAATTCAAACTAGGTGGTTAGTTCAAACTAGCCTCACTGACTAGTTTGAACTAACTTTTTAGGTTTAGCTAGCTGCACTGACTAGGTCAAGCTAAAAGGCCGTGGTAGTTCGGACTAAATTCAGACTTATTTAGTTTGGACTTGCAAGTCTGAACTAATTAAGTAGATATAGACATAGCCTGTAAGTGTTGCTACTATTAGTTTACTTCCAGGGTGGACAAAATTGGCTTACAGCTAAGTTCCAGCAATTTTACATTTTGTTGCCAGAGGGCGCTCGTCCATCATGTTTCTGCAGTGGAGGTAGGTGACAAGCTGCTAAAACTGGTTGCAATGGCAACCAGAAATGTATTATTTCTCAAGGCCTAGTTTACTTACAAATGTTTGGGGTGCATCGTAGGTGCTCATGTGTGGTCATCAGTTTTCCTTTTGGAAGTGGAGTAGCCTGGCCTATTGTTCATGATTAGTATGTTGTGTGTACATGTTTGCAAGCATATGACATTTCAAGTAAATTTTAAATACAATGAAATAACATCTCTGTTTAAAATTGTGTAGAGAGAGATTTACATACAATTTATTTTTCATTCCATTTGACTTAGTTGACTCAGGAGGAGCAAATCTACCCCGCCAAGCAGAAGTATTTCCAGATCGAGATCATTTTGGTCGCATTTTTTATAATCAAGCTCACATGTCCTCACAAGGAATTCCACAGGTAACTTGAATAAAGCAAAAACTGCTAGCTACAATTCAGGTCTGCTTCTTTTGTCTGGGTTTAAGGCTCAGCTCAGCAACTCAAGTTTTAGCAGCTTAGTTTTGCTGACCTGATGCTCCCTGTGATGATTTGAAGATACAGTAAGCACAATGACTGTTCACAGAATGGCATTATAGTTTATAAACAAGTTGCCTTTTTTCTAAGCCTCAAGGTTAGTGATGTGACTTAAGCGCTACTAGAGTGGGAAAAAGTGAAATTGTCAACTAAGGATGAAGAGGGGAAACAGAGCTTTAGGATATAATTGCAACAGTTGATTATTCTGAATCATTGCCTGAGACATGAGGACCCCTCTGTATGATGGTGAGTAGGGACGCATAGTAGATAAACAGAATAGGAGCGTGTGTATGTATACACCATTTTCCCATTGCTGTTGACAGAGGTCATTTGCTAATGCATTAGTGGTACATAGAATCGCTATTAGTCATGATGTTTCGATGAAGGTCTGTGCTTCATCAAAATGTTTTTGTGAGGTTTCTTTGTTTTGGAAACTGGTAACACGAGCATTTAATTTGCTGTATTCATTGCTGTAGATATTGAAATCTAAGAGGGAAGGAAGAGTAACAAATTTGGCAGAATAAATCATCTGATTAGGGAAATTGTGCACATGTGAAAATGACAACTGCAATCTTAGGCATACTAGAGGAATGCAGAAAAGAAATTAAAGCTTATTGCAGGGAAAACATTTACCTTTGGTCAAAACAGGAGTATACCCAGCCTCTATTTTCTGGCTGGGCCCCTGAAAGTGCAGGGTGGGCCTGGCCAAGGGCAGCTTCCGGTCATGTAAGCGGAAGCTGCCCCTTGAGGAAGGAGAAGAGGCACAGTGCCCAACAGACTTTGCTGCCACAGCCATGGCTGTGAGTGGAGCAGAGGTGCTGGCACCTCAGCTCTGTTCACAGTTGCATCACTGCCACGTGAAGTTTGTGCTGCTGCCGGTCACAAAGGTGGGCAGGCCTCTGGGCCAAGTACGGGCCCATCCATGTTTATGTCCCTGGGTCAAAATGTATCTGTCCTCCTGTTAATATGCCATGGTGATTAATTTTCTGAAAGCATTTACAATGGGAAAGTGGATAATGTTTTTACTGCAGGTCTTATTATTTTAAGGCTTATTTTAGATTTCCTAGCAAGATCTCTTTGCTTTTCCTGAAAGTTTTTATTTATTTTTTTAACCTTTATCTTATTTCCAAGAGCTACTATTTACATTTTGAAAATCTGTTAACATGTAACAGTGACTTGGATTATCTTCCTGGTCTGACAAAACATTTTACTAGATTTGTATTGAGAAAATATATTGCTAGATTACTTTTTCTATCCATGTTAATCATTTTGTCACAGGAGCTTATTGTTCTTGGCTTTGATGTTCATTGTTGGCAGTGTCAATGCTAAGAAGTTGTGTTCTGCAGAAAATCAGATTGTTGCTGCAACTGGAGTTAAATCTAATTTGGTGACACCAGAAAAGAATCTTATTCTGTTTGACTAGGTATCTCTTTTTGACTGGTATGAATCCAGAGTGGGTGCCAACCTTTAGTTTACTCAATTACTAATAAATCTAGAAGTTATTTTTGAACATGTTTTTCATTGTGAATTCTGCTGTTAGCAGCCACGCTTTTTTTCTTTTTTTCATGTTGCCTTGCTGTGAGACAACATACTTGAAAATTTCTTAGCAAACAACCGTGGTCAGCTAAATTTTCTTTCAGCCACAAATTTAACTGATGCTCTTACAGAAAAGTATACAGAAAATTCCTGTGTGTTCCCTGTATATGTGTCTGCACGCATGTGTGTATGTGTAAAAATACACACAGATACAAATGAGAGAACTGTTCCTAACTATAATACCTGATTTGCAGGTGCATGCCAAAAAGCGTTTCTGCGTATGAACCCATTGCAGCTGTGACTCAAAATTTTGGCCCTTATCCTTTAATTTCTAATATATATATAATCCACTGTTTTGTAGTAGCTGGCTCTAAATTATTTTGCAATAGAATTTATGCTGAAATAATACCCCCTCCTAGTACACCTATAACCAGGGGGAAAAGTATAATTTGGGGGGCCTCAGAACACTCTAAGGCGGGTGGGCCCCTGGACCCCAGCTCCTGCCCCCGACATGCCAGTGCCCTCCCTGTGCCCCCAATATCCCCCCCAGTGTAAGCAGGGCCACCCCCAAACTTATTGGCAGTGGTGTGGCTTGGGAGGTGGGGGTGGTACGCCCTGGGTTGGGGTGGCAACGCGGCTGGGGATGAGGTTGTAGGCCTCAGGTTGGGGTGGGGTGTGGAAGAGGAGAGGTTTGTTGCGGGTCTTCAGCCCCCCAACGATGCCCCGGCCCCGGCCCCTGCCCCTGCCCCTGCCCCTGCCCCTTTCCCCACTCTGGGACCTGCTATTTTTAGGGGTCCAGCATTCGGGCCCCTAAAAATAGAGCATGGAACTGGAACACTGTGTTCTGGGGACTGCTATTTTTAAATGGTGGGCCCTGGAATGCAGCATTCCAACTCCATGTTCTGTTTTTAGGGGCCCTGGAATGTTGAGCCCCTAAAAATAGTGGTGTTGCACCTTACTTTAACCCCTGCCTAGAACATTATCAAAAACAGGTAAGATGAGATGAGGATCTTGCATCATGCATTAGACAGAGAATATAAGGGGCAATGCTAAGGGTTTGGGGTTGGGAAAGGTTGTAGATTCTTGGCCGGATTTGCTAGTGCACAAAGTGAATTTACAGTGGCTGGAGAGCTGAACTGGAGAAATTCTTCTGTGTAAGGCAAGGGTCAGCAGCCTTTGCTGACCCCTGTGCTGGTCCTTCCTTCCCTACCCTCAGTTGGAAAAAATGTGGCGGCTGCCTGAAAATTCAGCAGTTGTCACAGCTGGAGTGATAGTGCTTCCCAGGCATGCCACAGAAAGAAGTCACCCAGAGTGGCTCATCTTGGCGGTGTGCCAGAGGACAGGGGTTGCCATGCATGCCACAAAAAGAAGCGACTAGAGGTTCCCAGGTTTGCTGCAGAAAGAAGCTGCCTGGACTGACTCCTTTGGGGAGCATCACACTACAGAGAGAAGCCACTCTGAGCAGCTTTTTTCTGTGTCACGTGGAGGCATAGGCTTGGGGGGAAACACCTCTATGTCCCAGATGCACATGAAGGAAGCTGCCCAGAGTGGCTTTCGGTGGCAGATGTGGCAATTTCTGTGGTGCTGCTGAGGGTGCCGCTCGGAATGGGCTCAGGCGACACTGTTGGCACATGTGCCAGGGGTTGCCTACCTCTGATGTAGGCGAAACTTTCAATTTTGTAAAGTTGATAGAAACAGCTCTGCTGCTTCTTGCACCTGAACTCTGCTCTTTGGCATAAAAGCTGGACAGGGAGGGCCCTGGATCATAGTGAGGCTCTGCTATGTTCGGTTCTCTGTGGGCATAAATGGAAGTTTTCATCTGAACCTTCAACTGGTGCCAAGGCCTGGGCGGATGAGACTCAGAGAACCCTGACTGGCTTCTTGTTAGCCCCCATTCTTCAGTACGCGTGAAGCTCTATATGGGTGTTTTGGAGACTCAAGCAATATATATTAAATATTTTTCCTGTGAGTGTACTGCAGAAGTGAAATTTAATATTACTCCGTTAAACTATTGCATAGACCAGTGTTTCCTAACCAGGGTACCACGGCACACAGGTGTGCCGTCAGGTCTGAGTAGGGTTGCCACAAAATTTTCTGAAAAACTACTGAGAGTGCTCTGGATTGGTTCATTGGCTCATGAGTGCAATTGGAAACTATATAGTGGTGTGCCTCAAATTAATTAAAGGTAGCAAGGTGTGCCATGGCAGAGAAAATGTTGGGAACCACTGGCATAGACAAGTACCTAATCAAAGAACTCAGTCAGTAAGTAGCTTTATAGACTTGAGGCTTGGATTTGTTTTGTTTTGGATCCCGGAATTTTGAAATCCCATATCTATATTGAAAATTATTAGCACAACTTGTGTATAAAACACAATAACATCTTAATAAAAAATTTTTGTCAGTTTGGGGGGGTGGGGAGAAACCTTCCAAAACCGTGGGGTAGGCATGGGAGAAAGGGGCAAGAAACTGTGTTTCTGGTAGATGTGAGAGTGAATAAGAGTACTTTGGGGTTTAGGTTAGGCAATGGAGTGCTCTGCAGTGCCTGACACTTCTTTGTCAGCATCAGTGTTACTTTTTTTGTCTTCCATGCTACCACTTTCTCCTGCAAGCTGCCTTGAAAGGACTTACTTTCCTGTGACTCCTTCCTGGCACTGGAGTGGTGTGAAGAGTTCATTCTCATTATCACAGGGTTCTACTTCTTTTTCTGTACTTTTTTGTTTTTTGATTTATAACAATCCACCCAGGGCACGTCAGTTCTTTAAAAATGCCACCAAATTAACTGTGTGGTGCAATTAAAAGCTAGACTTCACTTCACTATGAGAAATAAACATGACACCAGTATTGTATCAGACAAAAGCTTGAGAAAAGAGATGTATTTTAAGTTATGTCTGTAGGGTCAGTAAATGTGGTGTCTGTTGGTAGACCCACTGAAGAAGCAAATTAATTCCCCCTGATATTGAGTCACCTCATCTGAAAATGTCCTGCTGTCAGTCCTCAGACACTTGGACCTAAGACTTTTTGCTTGGGTGTATCAGGTGATCTCAGCTGTGGACTCCCATGGATCTGTGCTGATTTACACCAGATAAGAATCTGGCTCTCTGTGTTTAAATGATGGAGAAGCCCTCAGATGCTAGGACAGGGATTCTCAAATGCTTTTGTTTGGGACCCCTTTAGAAAATATTTCGGGCTGTGTGGACCTCCACCTGCCAAGCCACTCTTACTTCTGTGCTGCTGCTGGGGGAGTTGCTGCTTTCAGACCAGCAGCAGTTTGGGCACATAGCTCTGAAGGGCTTGGGCTGTTATCCGGTCTTGGAGCTGACAGCCAGAGCCACAGCATGCATGGGGACCAACAGCTTGTGAACCTCCTATAATAACCTGATGACCCCCGAGGGTTGCGACCCCTAGTTTGAGAATACCTGTTCTAGGACTGTGTGGGCCATTAATGTGCCTAGAGAGATTCTATGCAGTTCCCAAAGAAATGCTGAAAAATCAGAAGTTCCTCTTCACTTTTGCATGGATGTTAATGATTCCATTTCACTTCTTGTGAACCTTTGTAAAAATCTGTACAATAGAGATTAGTGAACATGTGCCTTTGATTTGCAGTTTGTACTGATTTGTTAATATACATTGCTTTTCCTTCAGATAGCAGTGGTGATGGGATCCTGTACAGCAGGAGGAGCATATGTACCTGCGATGGCTGATGAAAGTATAATAGTTGGCAAGCAGGGAACAATTTTCTTGGGAGGGCCTCCATTGGTACGTAAACATACCTTTTAAGCAACATATTTTAAAATTTCTGCATTTGCATGTCTGAAAATCACACAACTGTATAAGTAACTCAGCTTTTTTCTGTGATCTGTTTTGCACCAAAGAAATTGGCAACTTTTAACTGTTAATATTAGATTTGACTTTTTAAAATCTTAAATCAAACTTTTTTTCTTCCTCATACTTGCCTCCAGTAACATCCTAACACCACAAGTGTATAAATGAGATTATGTTAAATTTAAGCTTTTCATAAGAGTGAAATAAATTATACTGGGGTATATATTTTTAAATAAAATAAAAAATAAATAATAAAAAAGTTACACCTCTGTCTGACAATTTTACTGGTATAAACTTTAAACGTAAAGCAGACATAAGACAGGAAAATCTACTTTAAATGAATGACAAGATGCAATTTAGAAAAGAAATGAAGATGTGGTATTTGCTGAATGTTGTCTGTTAAAAAATCAATAGGGTTATGATTAGTTAAATAAGGAATTAGGTGGATTCCTTACATTACAAGAGGCATTGGAGGTAGCTGACATGCTAAAAACAATTGATAAAATCCTGGCCGCTTTCAAGTCAATGGGAGTTTTGCTCCAGAACGAAGGGATGGAACTCAGGGCTTGTCTACCTGGGGGAAGTTGAGCAGAATAGCTACTCTGGAATAGCTCCTTGTGCGGATGCTATTCTCCAGAATAACAGTCACCTCATTCTGGAATAATTTGTAGGCTCATGAAGCGCACAAATGATTCTGAAATTGTCTATTCCACAATAAACTACATCATTAAACATAGTGATGTGATACAACCCTTTGCTGCGCTCCTAGATGGTAGAGTGTGTTAGGAACAATGAGGGGCCATGGTTGCTTAGAATTGGTAGAAATCAAATATCACTCAAAAGTACTTGCGTCTGAATATATATAAATAGGGAAATCAGCTGTTAATGCTATTGCTCATTGCATTATACTGTCCAATCTCTAGAGTGACAGATATGGAGTAATATAGTGATGGAGTTTGCATCAGCCAGTTAAGTCAGTGACAATATAGCAATGTTATTGCTAAGTATAGTTAGCTGGAAACAAGATTTTTTTTATTTTCACCAATTCACTGCACATGATTCCCTAACTTTTCTCCTCCCTACCTAAAATTACAGCTACTGATTGTTTTTTTCGCATTCCGTGCCATTCTGTGTTTATTTGTATGGCATTGTTCTTACTCCTGACTGTCAACCCTGGCATTTGAAGCCTTTCCTGGTGCATTAGTTTTACATTGTTTTATTAGGTATGTTAGCATTTTGTAAGTTTACTTGACTCCCTATATGAGTAAGTTTATAACTCCTGTGTAATTTAAAAATAAGCACATACAGTTATTGAACGTGTTTTTATGCAGACTTGATAGTTGCTGAGCACCAGCTATTCTGTTTAAACCTCTCTTGGAGAGCAAATGTGTACTGGTAGTTCAAGTGTGTATGCAGAGATGGGAATGAATGAAGCACAAAATCATGATATTGTTCAGCCAAGGAAAGTATTTTCTGTGTTTTTATGTCAATGGAGATTTTCCAATGTGAAGAAAAGAACAAAGTAATCAGCATAAACAAAAGTAGTAATCAATAGCAAGCCCTGAATAATGAAACTGCCATTTAGTACTAATTGATCTGTTGTTCATTTCCTTTTAGATTTTCTCAGGCACTAATTATGTCATTTTAAATTCATTAACATAGTCTTTTCTCTGTTTTGTATCTTGTATTAATCCTGTTCACTAGAATGATAGCTTATTGATTATATTAAACCAAGAATTTTCTTCAAAATTAAGGATTTTTATGTAGATTTATTTTATCCTTCTTAGTGGAGAATGATGATTGGGATTTTTTTGAGATTTTTGGCATAGGTGTGAACAAACATGTTACATGAAAACAGAAATGTCGGTAAGATAAGATGACTTTTTTCAGATACTCCATGAAATCTGTTATTGAATCAAAAAACTTAGTTGACTTAAAAAGAGAGACATTTATGTGGCTACATAGAACATCCATAATTGCGTTAGAATTAATAAATAGGTGGAAGGAAAACCTTGATTACTTCAGGGCATAAACTGTGCCATCTAATGGAGGTGGTCAAGATGCTTCTTTTGTAGGTAGATTATTCTATACCTATTGTGATTTGTGTGTGTGGGGACACACACGTGGTACTAGCCATTGTCAGAGACTGCAGTTTGAACTAAATAGCTCGCTTTCTGAGGTAACGTGTCAATTTCTATGTTTATATTGGATTAGCGATTGTATTATAATATGTTATAGACATATTGTAATATGATTCAAGTCCAAAATCTTGTTTCTTTTTCCATGCTGGCTTTCCATAATGATCAATACAACTTTAAACAGCTAAATGAACTAAACAGTTCCTTAAAAATATTAAGTGTTAGGTTATTTGCAGCAGCTTCCGTGTGAGACGGTCTTTAGAATGGACTGTCCTGGATCTTCATGGCAGCTGTGGACTGACCAAGGCTGGCCAGTCTGTGGGCATCAGAGCCTGAACTCCTCCTTCCCCCCAAATGCTGTTTTGCCCCCAGGCTCAGTGCTACCATGGTTGGGGGCACAGAAGCAGCCAGCCCCAGGTCCCCAGGAGGCTTAATCTGGCTCTGGCTGGGACTTCTTCCTCTGCACAGGCCACTTCTGGGTCCAGGGGTGAGTGACATCTCAAGAACCTTCCTGGCTGTGCAAAGCTCTGCACCCTCCCTCTACTAACCCCCAACTCACCCCAGCTGTTGGGGGAAAGGTCACTGTATAGAGAGTTGCCTCCCTGTCTGCCCAACCGCAGTACAACCAAATCCCTCTCCACACCCAGGTCCCCCTGCTGAGCCCCAGCTCCCCTGCATGTGGATCCCCACCCCTGTACTGAGACCACACCTCAGTGAGCCTCAGACTTGTGAACCTCAGCCTCTCCAAGTCTCCCACACCTGGATCCCCATTCCATTGAGCAAAAGGGAGGGGCTGCAGGGTGGTTCCTAAGGATGTGCTACCCTTTAGGGTATGTCTAACAAGCAAAATAAAATCCATGCCAGACAATTCGGGCTCAGGGGCTTGGGCTGTGGGGCTGTTTTATTTCTGTATAGAATTCTGGATTGGGTTTGGAGCCCAGGCTTTAGGACCCTCCTGGGTGGGGGCGGTTCCAGATCTCTAGTTCTAGTCCAAGCCTAGAAATCTGCACAGCAGTGAAAGTGTCCACAGATGCGGGTTTTTCCTTCCATGCCCTTAAAGTTGTCTGTGCTTGACAAAGATGGAAGTATTAGTATTGCCTTCTGCTCTGTGGAGCCAGATAGCTATTCTAATATACCTAGTAAGGAATCTTTTTTGTTGTCTGTATTGTTATGGGCATACTTGTCAGGCGTTTGGAAATAAACTGATATAATTGAAAGCAGGATGATTATGTTGCGTTATTTTCACTAATAAAATATGTAAAATTTTAAAATATTGTGCACTGAATTTTTAAATTTTAGGTGCAGCATTCCCTTAGTAGTGGTAGGTGACCTTTAAGGTTGGTGAGATAGATCATTGTGTTTATGACAATAGGCTTTCAGTCTCCAGAGGCAGTGTGGGATTTGTAGCATGTTGATACTTTATTTTATACGCACACTGCAAGTTCCTTGGGCAGCTCTTGTTTTTTGCAGAGTGTATATATATAAACATTTGAACAAAATCTGAGGTTATTTGAGTTCTTTCCCCTGAGTTTTGTTTATGTGAGTGATAGCTAGAACTGAGGCTAGATGAGAGGTCTTGGCATTTATGGTTGGCCAATATTTAATAGTTATATTACAGAGAACCCAGATCTGACCTTTCAGGAGGATTTTATTTAAAATCTTGAATGTGAGAGAAAACTTTCTGTATATTGCAAAACAAACAATAAAAACTGCAGTGTGATGGATTCAGGACTGAAATGCCTCTTATGATCTGGATTTAGTCACTGAGAATAAGCTTTTATTCCTGGGCATTTTGGTTCAATAAGCAATTACAAGCCAAAGATCTAACTGGCATTTTTCTTGAAGCTCTGACCTGTCGTGGGCTAACATTGAGTCTAAATTTATTTACAAAACATATCTTAACATAATTAGAATAATGAACAGCTCAGGGGTTGGCACTGTGACATAACGCTTTACCTTTTATGTGGTTAGATGTAATCTGGCACTTGGACATCTATGATATCTCCGGGCTACAATCTGGATGGTTGAATCACTGTGTCCGTTTAACTCTCCAGCCCAGGGGACTAGTGAAAAGTTAGCCTCCCTAGGCTCTGCTCTCACACAGCCATTAGCATGTAAAGTCACTCCCAGAAAAGTTGCATGAATGCTGTTCCAAGTCACTCGTGAACTATGTACAGGGTGACACTTGCAAATTCTTAGCATTGCACTCTGTGAATCATGTGTCTTGTATTGTCCAGCATACTACTGAACAATGCAAATTCATTAGTTGTCTGTCACTTCATCAAAGGAAATGATTATGTGCCAGTCTTTGTTAGCATGGGTAGAATTATGCATGACTTCAGTGAAAACCCACTAGTTTATATAAAACAAGTGTAGTAACTAGAGAGTGATAGATTTTAAGTGAGCAGGCATAGAGTTCAGAATAGGTTTATAATGTGGTGGCACTCACCTTCCATGAGCATCCACTGGCTGGCTGTGTGTCTCCCACTCTCTCAGTCTGTGGTGACCATTGTTGGTGATTTCTCAGGTGACTTCAGTGACTTAACCCTCTGGTCAAGTCTCTCATATAGTCTGGGGGCTTTCAACAAAACAAAATTCCCTCCAGGATAAACAGATCAGCAGAGACTTACTGCAGTGCTTCTCAAAGTCTTTCTATAGTCCTGGTTCTGGTATAGCTCCACACCGCCACTGTTCCCTTCCTTGGGGCACTTATTACTCAGTTCTTCATCTGTGCCATTAAGTGTTCAGGTATGTCAAAATCCAATATTCAGGCTGCTTCCTCAGTGGCTGAAGGGAGGAAAGGGACCCAGGCTCACCTACTACTCCATGTCTCAGCTCAGGGACCCTGTGAATAGCAGGTGCATGTTGCATTCCTTTGACCACTCGTGGTGCTGCTACATTTCTCTGGACCACTTCGCTGTGATCCCTTCACCTTCCTTTGCACTTTACCCTTACCACACAGGGCATACAGC
Organism: Podocnemis expansa; assembly: GCA_007922195.1. NCBI lineage: Eukaryota > Metazoa > Chordata > Testudines > Podocnemididae > Podocnemis > Podocnemis expansa. The sequence goes on along the minus strand of ML681990.1, from coordinate 49,045,486 downwards.
AGGTCCCAGCAAGAAGCTTCCTTGTGCTGTGATGTTCCCTTCCAGCAACTGCTGTGTCCATGGTTCTGCAGCTTCCTTCAGCCAGCGAGGAGCACTAGCTGCATTCCTCTGGCTCCAGACAGCAACTGACTATCTCCAGCTCACTTCTTGTATGTTGTCCTCTTGGGCCCTGATTGGGGCTTCTGGTGGACTGTGTACCAAGGACTATGTGAATTACTGAACCAGAGGGCTGAGTTACTGAAAAAAACAACAAGCAGTTGTGTGGCACTTTAAGACTAACAGATTTATTTTTTGCATGAGCTTTCGTGGGAGAAGATCCCACTTCCTCAGATGCTTTGAAGATGGGTGAACTTACAGAAAGGAATGAAACTAAATGCAAGGGGGTGTAAAACATAGGATCAGGTCATAAAGTAACAGCAAATCAGAGCAGTTTACAGGCTTAAAGAATGGGAAGCCTGAAGTCAAATTACCCTTTGTAATGGGAAAAGAACCCATAGTCTCGATTGAGTCCTGCTTTCACAGAATTTAGCTTGCATATTAATTCGAGTTCAGCTGTTTCTCTTTGGAGTCTTAATGACCTAGGTACATCTCTAACGACAGTCGTTAACAAATCCATCATCGAGTGATTAGGAAGATGGAAGTGCTCAGCAACTGGTTTCTTTGTTCTTTGATTTCTGATATCAGCTCTGTGCTCATTCAGTCTCTTTCGGAGCGATCGTCCTGTTTGTCCAATATATAAGGTGTTGGGGCATTTCTTGCACATGATGGCATAGGCCACATTAGTAGATGAGCAGGTAAATGAGCCTTCGATGGAGTAGCAGGCTTGATTAGGACCTATGATGGTGTCTGTTATGTAGATATGTGGGCAGACTTGGCAGCGTGGTTTTTTGCAAGGGTGTGTGCCTGCTTCAATGTTTTTGTTGTTAGATCTGTAGTTGCTGGTATCTGTTTAAGATTAGGGGGCTGCCTATAAGCAAGGAGGGGTCTGTCTCCTAATGCTTGAGAGAGAGAGGGATCATCTTTTAGAATAGGCTGTAGGTCCTTAATGATCTTTTGCAGAGGTCTGACTTGAGGATTGTATGTGGTGACTAGTGGTGTTCTGTTGCTTTCTTTCTTGGGTCTCTCCTGTAGTAGATGACTTCGGGGAACCCGTCTAGCTCTGTCAATTTGTTTTCTTACTTCCCCAGGTGGGTACTGTAGTTTCAAGAATGCTTGATAGAGATCCTCAAGATGTCTGTCTCTGTCTGAGGGATCAGAGCAGATGCGGTTATATCTTAGGGCTTGGCTGTAGACAATGGATCGTGTGGTGTGTTTAGGATGGAAGCTCGAAGGATGTAGGTAACTATACCGATCAGTAGGTTTTCGGTATAGGGTGGTGGTGATATGTCTATCCCTGATTTGTACTGTAGTGTCAAGAAAGTGGATCTCCTGTGTGGAGTGTTCCAGGCTCAATTTGATGGTGTCGTGGAAATTATAGAAATCTCTGTGAAAATCTTCAAGAGCATCCCTGCCGTGTGTCCAGATGATAAAGATGTCATCGATGTAGCTCAGGTAAAGAAGAGGTGTCTTGGGATGAGACTTGAGGAAATGTTGTTCTAAGTCGCCCATAAAGATGTTGGCATATTGTGGGGCCATGCGGGTGCCCATAGCAGTGCCACTGATTTGGAGATATAAATGATCCTCAAATCTGAAGTGGTTGTGGGTGAGTACAAAGTCGCAAAATTCAGTCACGAGCTGCGCTTTGTCATCATCTGCGATGGTTCTTCTAATAGCTTGTAATCCATCCTTGTGTGGGATGTTGGTGTAAAGAGCTTCTACATCCATGGTGGCATAGTGGCAGGGATGCTCTTGAAGATTTTCACAGAGACTTCAATAATTTCCATGACACCATCAAATTGAGCCTGGAACACTCCACCCAGGAGATCCACTTTCTTGACACTACAGTACAAATCAGGGATAGACATATCACCACCACCCTATACCGAAAACCTACTGATCGGTATAGTTACCTACATCCTTCGAGCTTCCATCCTAAACACACCACACGATCCATTGTCTACAGCCAAGCCCTAAGATATAACCGCATCTGCTCTGATCCCTCAGACAGAGACAGACATCTTGAGGATCTCTATCAAGCATTCTTGAAACTACAGTACCCACCTGGGGAAGTAAGAAAACAAATTGACAGAGCTAGACGGGTTCCCCGAAGTCATCTACTACAGGAGAGACCCAAGAAAGAAAGCAACAGAACACCACTAGTCACCACATACAATCCTCAAGTCAGACCTCTGCAAAAGATCATTAAGGACCTACAGCCTATTCTAAAAGATGATCCCTCTCTCTCTCAAGCATTAGGAGACAGACCCCTCCTTGCTTATAGGCAGCCCCCTAATCTTAAACAGATACCAGCAACTACAGATCTAACAACAAAAACATTGAAGCAGGCACACACCCTTGCAAAAAACCACGCTGCCAAGTCTGCCCACATATCTACATAACAGACACCATCATAGGTCCTAATCAAGCCTGCTACTCCATCGAAGGCTCATTTACCTGCTCATCTACTAACGTGGCCTATGCCATCATGTGCAAGAAATGCCCCAACACCTTATATATTGGACAAACAGGACGATCGCTCCGAAAGAGACTGAATGAGCACAGAGCTGATATCAGAAATCAAAGAACAAAGAAACCAGTTGCTGAGCACTTCCATCTTCCTAATCACTCGATGATGGATTTGTTAACGACTGTCGTTAGAGATGTACCTAGGTCATCAAGACTCCAAAGAGAAACAGCTGAACTCGAATTAATATGCAAGCTAAATTCTGTGAAAGCAGGACTCAATCGAGACTATGGGTTCTTTTCCCATTACAAAGGGTAATTTGACTTCAGGCTTCCCATTCTTTAAGCCTGTAAACTGCTCTGATTTGCTGTTACTTTATGACCTGATCCTATGTTTTACACCCCCTTGCATTTAGTTTCATTCCTTTCTGTAAGTTCACCCATCTTCAAAGCATCTGAGGAAGTGGGATCTTCTCCCACGAAAGCTCATGCAAAAAATAAATCTGTTAGTCTTAAAGTGCCACACAACTGCTTGTTGTTTTTTTACTGGACTAGACTAACACGGCTATCCCTTTGGAAACTGAGTTACTGAAACTGCCTGAGAAACCACCGGCCTGGGTTATCAGATTGAGAGATGTGCAGAGAAGCACTCAACCAGGGGTGTCCTTGTAAGAGGTGGATGCCACCGTGTTACATGATCACAAAAGAAATAAAAGATAAGTATGTAAATTATTTCCAAAGCTTTAGGAAGGCTAATAATTTGAAAAGTGAAATGGATTGTCTTTCAACAGTCTGCACTTGCTGGAAAAGCTTCCAGGACGGGACCACTCTTCTCAGTTCCAAAAGCTTTCTTTGTTATTTCAAGCGATCTTGCTGCTGTGAGTAGAGAGAAGGGAGGAGAGGCGCCTTTTTCCTTGCCTTCTAGTTTTCTGACGCTTTAAATTGGAAAGGTCCTTGCTGGGTGATAGTCATATAGTTCTATGAAGTATGTGAGCTACTATCATTCTTCAGGTGACTTGTAAATTTCTTGTTTACAGTTCCCATGCTGGTAAGTTGCTGATTAAAGAGATAACGATTTGTCAGCACCCTGTTGAAGTACAAATGTGTCTGTGTCTCTGAAAGATTAGTTTTGAGCCAGCTTTTCTAACTTTGTAACGTCTCAGTAAAATCCTGGTTATACATTAGAGTCTCGTTTACATACAAAGTTATCACATGTACTTTATCAGGATAATATTCAGTAGGTTATAAGATTTCAAACGATACCCCACAGGGCATACTTTGTACACAATATATTACACTTACCTCTGTGCTGCCTTCAGTCCTGCTCTGAAGGTAGTGCAGCTGTGGAGCTTCCTGCGGCCGGGGGAAGTATGTGGAGATGAGTCTGACCTGGATCCAGTAGTGGGAAGAGGAAGTCACTTCTGTCCACAGTGCTGCTGCGACTAGCAGCTGGAGCCTGGTGTGGGGCACGAGCCATGTATTGAGGCACCTCCAGCCTTGACCCTTCCCAGTTCCAGATCCACTATTCTGAGGTCAAAGGGGACTTAGGTTGGTCTAATTGGCAGGCAGACCACAGCATGGGACCCTGAGTGGTTACCCACTTGTACGGCTGGCCCTGTCTCCCCAAAAACTGATGACTTTTTCACACTCCATGGCTCTCACTTTTGCATTGCTACTGATGGCAGTGTTGGCTTTAGAACTGGGCTTTGTCTAGCTCTGACTGTAGTGACCTTAGCAGCAGCAGCAACAGAACTGAAGTAAGAGTGGAAATCCTACTGACCCCCTAAAATAGCTTTGTGATCCTCCCCCAAGAGCTCCCTTGGGTCAGGACCTGCATGGTTACAACACTGAAATTTCAAATGTAAACATCTGAAACTGTGACATTAACTATTTTTAAAATCCCAGGACCATGACACTGACCAAAATGGACTGAATTTGGTAGAGCCCCAATCATAATCCTATAACAAAGTGAATCTGAGGTACAGGGAATAACATCACAATCAGAAGAATGCTATGACTATTGAAGTGATATGACAACATTAAAGTGGTGGTCACTTACATTTCTGGAACACGTGTAAATGTGGGTTTTCTTTTGTATGATCAGACATCCCTATTAACTTGTAATTTATTAGAAGAGTATTTCACATCCAAGTGGATCCAGTATGATATAAAGTTACTATTTTTAGCCATAGAGGGTCTTGAGATATAGGCCCATGATGTCCAAGGCACCTTTTTACCCATCTTGGGCCAGTATAACAGTGGAGAAAAATATCACTTTTGGAGAAAGAAAAGAAAAGTTTTGATGGCAGTCTGATTTTTAAAGTAAATGCTCAGATGTTTGCAGCGGTGGTGATGATCAAGTCAGAGATGGATCACTGGGCAGAGGTTCAAAGATACATTTATTGGCAAATGACAGTTACAGACCCGTATGATAAACTGTGGAAAAAGATGTGAAGTAAAATCTGTCACTTGGGTGTGTAATTTATTACATGTCTATCACTTCTGTATGCATGTGGAATGTGCATATATTTCAATCTCATCATTTTCTAGCAATTACTTTTGAAGAATTTCTATCAAAGTACTTTTTGATCACATTCAGGATACCTGTTTTATATGAAGTATCCAGATATGAAGCAATCTTTCTCTCCATGTAATTTGTCTTGGGGAAAATGGGCAATGATTGCCTAGGAAGAAGTATTGTTGAAAGGAATCTGGGTGTCATAGTGGGCCGTAAGCTAAATATGAGTCAACAGTGTAACGGTTGCAGAAAAAGCAAACACCATTCTGGGGTGTATTAATAGGAGTATTGTAAACAAGAAGTAATTAATTCGCTCTATTCCACCCTGATTAGGCCTCAGTTGGAGTTTTGTGTCTGGTTCTGGGCGCCTCATTTCAGAAAAGATATGGACAAATTGGAGAAAGTCCAGGGAAGAGTGACATGCATGATCAGAGACCTGGAATGCTGGACTCATGAGGAAAGATTGAAAGAACTGGGTTTGGTTAGCCTAGAAAAGAGGAAACTGAGAGAGGAGATGACAACAGTTTTCAAGCATCTGAGAGGTTGTCACAAGGAGCAAGGAGAAAAACTGTTTTCCTTAACTGTTGATGATAAGACAAGAAGCAGTGGACTTGAATTACAACAAGGTAGGTTTAGGTTGGACATTAGGAAAGAATTCGTAATTGCCAGGATGATTGAACACTGGAATAAGTTGCCTAGGCAGGTTGTGGAATCTCTATCATTAGCCATGTTTAAGAGTCGGTTAGACAAACACCTGTCAGAGATAGTTTAAGAGGGTACTTGATCCTGCCATGAGCGCAGGGGACTGGACTTGATGACCCCTCATGGTCCCTTCCAGTTTCTCTGATTCTATGAAAATCCTAGTCCGTTCATCTTGAGTGGTATCTAAACTGATGTCTGCCTAGGTTCAGGGGTTCTCTGGATGTATACTCACTTTGTCCATCATTAGCAATCTTCCTGGGTCAAGAGATCTTTTGGTCGCCATGTGATAGCCAGTCACATAGCAGCCTTCTTGAGTAAACTTGGTTTGTAATTTCTTGGTCTTCTGTCTTAATGCATCCTTACCAAGAAAACCTGTGAAAAACAGAACCAAAGCTGGTAACGGTGACTTCTGAATTTAACAACTAATATCCTGTCCTGCTACTTAACACGGAGCAACTGATGAGATTGACTAGAATCCAAAACATCAATCTGTTGTTCTTCAGCATGATATGGCACCTACATTTCGCTCTGTGCAATGAAGCTGGCATGACTGTGGTTCTTTAGATCTGCAGCTTCATGGCAGCTTGTTGTCACAACATCCTCAACAAGGTCTCTGGAAGGAACTAAATATACTGCTGCTGCTGCTGCTGCCGCCGTATGAGTGTCCACATCTTTTGAATATCCTCTGGCACTATTTGTGATGCTTTCCAAGTGTTTGATGGTTGCTGTCTGCTCAGTTTTCCATTTTGACAGGTTAATTCTGACCTGATTATGATCTGGAGCTGGAGGCTGTTTGATGGCAATGGCTGGGGCTTAGTTTTATCCGGATTAATAATCAGATCAATGTGGGATGCTTCTTGCCTGATTAGACTAGCCATCAGGTTAGACAAACAGCTGTCAGGGATGGTCTAGAATGGTACTTGGTCCTGACATGAGTGCAAGGGACTGGACTCAATGACCTCTTATGGTCCCTTCCAATTTTATGATTCTATTATCTATGTTAACGAAGAAATAAATCAATATGTAATAATTTTAAAAGTATTTTCATATTGGAAGTAAATTGTTCTTAACTTAGTCAATCAAATTCTTGGATGAAATTCAGAATTTGAAATCCAAAAGATTACATGAGAATGGTAGTACATTTGTTTCCTTTAGTTTGCTCTGCCACCGATCTCCCTTCTCCTCAGAGCTGTGCAATGGTTTCTTCAGCTTTGGAGAACTCTTTATTTATAAAGCATTTACGCTAATTATTACTGGTAAGTATGTTAATAGAAGTGCTTCAGGAGTAATATCTGCTAAGTGTACTGCTTTGTTATAGGGAGAAATTGTCTCTCCTATCCTGTCAAGTCCTTTTAACAAACCTGAAAGTTACTTCACACCTTCTAGTTGTTTTCAGGAAGGTCACACTTAATTCAGAGAGTTTTCTTTTATAAATGGGCTCTTTTTGGAAATTGTTTCTTGTTAAATTATTTTGTGGGTATGAGAAAAGATTCGTTTGTGAATAGATGCATTCAGTTTGTTTTAAGATTAAAATATAATTAAATTAAACATTTGAAATGTGTAGAAAATTTGGTCCAGAAAATAATTAAATGTGATGGTAGATTTTGAATTTGAAAATGTATAAACTAGTAATATGTGCACATAGGTAAGTGATTTTTCTATGGACATTTTTAAATTTTGGCATTGGCCTCTTTCAGGTTTGCACATAATTCCTGGTAGTTATGGTTCGCAGTCAAATATTTATTGGTAAAGCTGAGCATCCCATTTGAGATTAGCTTATTAGCTTTATGAAAGAGCAGAATACATGTAGCTAGGTTCAAAATAGTATGCACTAATAATCTATTGATAAGTAATACCTCTAATGTATACAAGAAGTTATGGTTTGAATCTAAAAAGTAATGGTCTAGTAACACACACACACACACACGTGCGCGCGAGAGAGAGAGTTTTGTGAGTAGAGAACTTAAGCATAAATGCTGACTAATGAAGATTTAAAGCCCAAGAAGTTTAAGATCACCTTAGCACATTTTAAATACAAGGGGAAAATATTGTAGAAACATGAATGAGTCTGATTAGTGAGGGCACATTTGGAAAGGAACTTTTTATAGTTGAAATTTCGTAAACATTCATATGAGGGAAGTGCAGACTCTTACCCTGATTCTTTTTTATTGTAGGTTAAAGCAGCAACTGGTGAAGAGGTATCAGCAGAGGATCTTGGAGGTGCTGATCTTCATTGTCGGTAAAGCAAACACACTCACTTAAGGATTTTCATTTTCCCATCCCTAAATTTTTAATGGGGCTAAAAATGAACTGGTCAAAAAATTTTCTGTAGCAGATTGGTCCACCTAGTTCAGTGTCCTAATCTGGAAGTAAACAGTAATTTATGATTTAGATCAGGGGTCTCAAAGTTGCAGCCAGTGTTCCCTCTAACTTTTCATAGGCTGTGTGCGCAAAAAATTTCTTATGTGCAAATTTTTGGAACCAGTGTCCAAACTAGTGCGCACTCCAGTGAGTGTGGTCAAACTTGTGAGTGCAACGAAGTTTAATGCAAATAATGTTTGTTTTATTTTGATATGATGATGAAAATGATTTTATAAATTATAAATTTTATAAAACCTTATTTGAAACATGCTACTTGAAATCGCCTTCTTAAAGTAACATAAAAATATTAGCACTGTTGAATTTTTTTGTGTGTGTTTTATTTTGTCATGTGCACGGGTCTCACAACCTGTGTGCATGCGCACAGCTTAGAGGGAACATAGGTTGCAGCCTGAGGGCCACATACAGCCCCTAAAGTTATTTCTTGTGGTCCGCAATGACTTCATTACTATCAATACTGTTGTATGAAGAGGTTTCAGTGGTGTGGCCCTCGGGCTACCACACTAGTCCTCATGCATGGTACAGTCCTCAGGCTAATGTACTAGTCCTCATGAGGCCCTTGTGGTGATTTGAGTTTGAGACCCCTGATTTAGAGGAAGGATCCCTGCCCATCTCCATAATGTACCAATCCAGTTATTTAAATGTACACATATAATATCTGTAGATCCCATCCACTGGTATTAGTGGAAATTGTACTGAGAATGGGGGCCCTGTGCAGAAACTGAAGAAGTTCTAGGCACTCACTAGGTACCATGTTTTGCCTCAGATCCTGGGCTGTATAGTCTTGTATTTTACTGGTAATGCTTTGCCATTGGTTGTTCAAGATTTGATTTTTACCTAAGGCTTGATTTTTTTTAATACCATTATTTTTGTGATGATTGAATTGATAGCATTATTAAGACCAAGGGTAAATCATGCCTGACCAATCTCATTTCCTTCTATGATCAGATGACTGGTTTTCTGGATTCAGGAAGAACCGTTGATGTGATATACCTTGATTTTAGCAAGGCTTTTGATACAGTTTCCCACAGCATTCTCACTGGCAAATTAAGGAAATATGGGTTGGATAGGTGGACTATAAGGTGTATAGAAAACTGGCTAGATCAATGGATTCAGCATGTAGGAATCAATGGTTCCATGTCTACCTGGCAACCAGTCATGAGTGGTGTGCTCCAGGGGTCGGTCCTGGGGCCGGTTCTGTTCAACATTTTCATCAATGATATAGATGATGGAATAGACTGCATTCTCAGTAAGTTCGCGGATGACACCAAGCTGTGGGGAACAGTAGACACGTTGGAGGGCAAGGACAGGATTCAGGGAGACCTAGATAAATTGGAACAGTGGGCCAGTAGAAATCTTATGAGGTTCAATAAGGACAAGTGTAAAATCCTGCACTTGGGACGGAAAAACCCCATGCACTGCTACAGGCTGGGAACATTCAGCTAAGTAGCAGCAGTGTAGGAAAGGACCTGGGGGTCATGGTGGATGGGAAGCTGGATAAGAATCAGCAGTGTGCTCTTGCTGCCAAAAAGGCCAATGGCATACTGGGCTGCATCAAAAGAAGTATTACCAGCAGATCAAGGGATGTGATCATTCCCCTCTATTCTGCACTGGTGAGGCCACATCTAGAATACTGTGTTCAGTTTTGGGCTCCCCACTACAAAAAGGACAGGGACATGCTTGAGAGAGTCCAGCGGAGGGCAACCAAAATGATTAAAGGGCTGGAGCACAAGCCCTGTGAGGAAAGACTGAAAGCATTAGGCTTATTTAGTCTGCAGAAGAGAAGATTGAGGGGGGATTTGATAGCAACCTTCAACTACTTGAAGGGATGCTCCAAGGAAGATGGAGCTCGACTGTTCTCGGTAATAACAGAGGACAGAACGAGGAGCAGTGGTCTCAAGTTGCGGTTAGGGAGGTCGAGGCTGGATATTAGAAAAAGTTTTTTACTAGGAGAGTGGTGAAGCCTTGGAATGAGCTGCCAAGGGAGGTGGTGAAATCTCCATCTTTGGAGGTGTTTAAGGCCAGGCTGGACAAAACCATGACTGGGATGGTTCAGTGGGAGTGGTCCTGCCTCTGGCAGGGGGTTGGACTAGATGACCTCATGAGGTCCCTTCCAACCCTATGATTCTATGATTCTAAGACCTTTTATGACAGACTCATTCTGTTGCAACCCTGGCAGTGTAGGCATGCTATGTTGGAATAACACTGTTGTTTTAATTAAGTATATATATTTTTCCAAGGGCAATAAAATGGCTGTTACAGGTACATGTCTTTTGTGGATGCTGTGGTTCACATTATTAGGTTATTAAATCACGGAAAAGGTCATACATCTTACACCTTTTAAGATTCTTTCTTTTATCGTTGACTGTAGATTATTGTAAAATAAACCAAAATGAGAAGTGGTAAAATAAATGTTTTAGTAGAGACTCTGCTATCAAAATTGAAAATACCATATACTTTCACATTCTCAGAATGGACAAAAAATGCAAAATATAGGGATTATGCATAATTCAGTGAATTAATAAGCTCCTTTTGTAGTTCAGTTTACTGGTGATTGAAATTTTATATGTTAAAGTGGTTAATGATATTTTAAAAACACTGTCAAACTTTTCTCCAGTAATGTCAGTTATTTTCATTCACTATTTAAACTTGTACTTTAGAAGTTTAGTATTGAAATTTGTTTTCTTCCCAAAATATGTCTTCATTCTTCAGAACATGTTGGGGTTTTTTGTTCACTTACTCGTAAGTGTTAGGCTGCTCAAACTAGATTTTATTTTAAATATTGAAGCACTTTGTATTATAAACCCATTTAAGGAACTACAGGGGCAAAACAAAAATATTCAAGAGAAGAGGAGTGCAAAAATGGTGTCTGCCAACTTTGTGGTCTCTTTACAAAAGCTAAAGTTAATGTCACACAAACAGATTCCTTTTTAAGTTCCTAAATATGGATTTGGGAGCCCCATTTTAGGGATCCAATTTTAAAAATCTTGTCTAAAGCCTTTTAAAAACTCATTTGTGTTTGTGTGTGTTCTTTTTCATCTGTGCAGGAAGTCTGGTGTAACTGATCATTATGCTTTGGATGACGATCATGCACTTCATCTAGCTAGGAAAGTTGTAAGGAATTTAAATTACTGGAAGAAAATAGATGTAAGTATATATGTGATTTTTCTAAACGTAATGCATTTTCCAAATTGAAATGTATAGCTTTTCCTTTTTTGGCTATACTGTAATCATCTCTGTTCCCGGATATTAGCAAGACATGGCAGGTGAGGTAAAATCTTTTATTGGACCAGCTTATGTTGGTGAAGGAGAAAAGCTACTGAGTAAAACAGAACTGAAGAAGAGCTTTGTATAGCTCAAAATAAAAGATATTACATCAACCATCTTGTTTATCTAGTTTTCCCTTATTGTTTATATAAAGCATTGCTGTATCTGACACTAAATGCATTTTTAATGTTAAAAAAAAAAAAAAAGACATGGTTCCTGTCCCAAAGAGCTGCCTGTGTAAGGGTCTAATTTGGCAAGTGTATGTGCTCTTACATCCAGTCCTGGTGAATCTGATGGAATTATGAAAAAGTAAGCAGGAGTTTAGGCGTAAATGTTTCAGACCCATAGTGTACACTAGACCTGATTCTGCAGTGTATTTAACTTCAAGCAAATGAGCAGTCAGTTCCACTGACTTCAGTGGGATTCATTGTGCTTGAAGTCAGGCACCGGCTGAAGCACTTGTTGGTTCTGGGTTTTAGACAGAGGAAGTGGAGAGGGAGGCAATGCACCCAAATCACTAGTAATTCAGGTTCATCATGTCTTGTTGATTGTAAAATAATTGGTTAGGTTTGATATAAAGGTGGCTGGCTTGTGGAGAAATGGGCTTAAGTTGATTTTTGGAGATTAAGACTGAGAAAACAGAATGCACTGGCTGAAGGAGGAGAGGGTATGTAAATATAAGTAATGGCTTGGAAAAAAATCTTTCTCTGTTTATATTTATAGTGTGCCAATCATCCAGATATCTGGGGGGGGGCACATTTGCAGATATGCATGTGGGAGAAAGATGAGAAAGTTTTGGTAATGTGAGAGGAGTTGTCAGTGCGGAGCATGGAGTGTGCAGAAGTAGGAGTTTGAGACAGAGAGAAATTGAGAAGTGATGCTGTTCATACCCTTCAGTGTAATGAGCTTGAACTTGATGCTGAACGAGAGAGGAAGACAGTAGAGGGATTTGAGAGTGAGTGATGAATAAAGAATGGTAGTTATGAATAAAGAATTGGAAGCTTCTTCATTAGGGTGTTTTTGGCTTTTTGTGATGTGAAATAATTTTTGTCGTTTTAATAGCATTATTAATTTCTATAGGTGACCGTAGAACCACCAGAAGAGCCTTTATATCCTGCTGATGAATTATATGGAATAGTTGGGGATCAGCTTAAAAGAAACTTTGATGTCAAAGAGGTATGAATAAAAATGTAGCTGCAGAATACATGCACAAAGCACTTTTTGCACCTAGCTTCCTTATAGGGAGGCATCTACTCCTCAATGTTTGTCTTCAGAATAAAGCGATTAGGCTTGATGAATTGTCCATTATTATAGGATATTCTAATGTTTAACATCTTCTTGTTTTGGTAAACCCAATACAATGTCAATGCATTATTAAAAATGTAAGTATTTTTAAGATTCTGTTGAAAAACGCATTAACAAAGGTTAGAGTTCAATAGTATTCTAAAAAGGTTGTCAAGATTACAGTCAATGGTGACTGTTGTAGATCTTCTACACCACACAACAGCTGGTTGGATATGAGGCAGTATTTTTGTCTTGTTTTTCTGTTTATTCTGTAGAGTTAAGTATCAAGGATTCTGTCCTGATTTAAGGATTGCAGTGGCCTCAAATATAAAAGAAATAGTTCAGCTCTCTCAGCCACACAAAGGGATCTCACTGCAGAACATTGCTCCAAAGTATGTCGCACTATTGTGCACATCTACTGATTGCAGTATTCACTTACAAGACCCTAAGGTCTCAGTAACGGCTGTGCAGTCATTCCACACCCTGTTTATGGGTTGGAGAGGAGGACTGCATTCTCTCCAAGCCTTCCTGCACTCCCTCCCATCCCCACCTCATGTGTGGGTCCCATGTGCAAAACCTATTTACGCAAACTTTGCCTGCAACAAAAGTATTTGGTCTGTGACCGAGTCCTAGTTTGAAGCCTCCTTTTAATACTTTTCCAGGAAACACCAGTATTCATCTTGAGTTTGAAAAATTTAAATATAAAATCTTTCCTGGAGTCTCACTTTCATTACAAAGTACTGAAGTACTTTACTACTCCAATTTCCTATTCTTTAAAGTTGAAATTTTTTTTGGTGTATGTTTTGCTGGTTCAGCTCATATTCTGAGTCATGAAATTGAATATTAGCATTTTGAAACAGATCGTCCATTGTTGTGAGTCCCAAAAATAAGCTTAGCTTCATTCGTCTGTACCTCTAAAGAGAACGCTTGCATGTAGCTTTTTCTGTCTTTGAAGTCTGTAGAGAGCATATTCGTTTCTGCTTAATGTGCCTAGAAAAACCAGTTCTTCTATCTGATATGGGAGTAAACAGAGGAACTTGTTTAATAAGGTTCAGTTTTGAAGGTGTGTATAATATGGAACCTAATCTTCTCAATATTTGAATCTCCTTTAAAATAAGTCCTCTATACATGAAAATAGAGGTAGAGCATAGTTTATGAAGGTAGGGGTTCTTTTTCCCATAGACTAACTTTTGATTGCAAAATAAATACATAAATAAGGACACTTACCACCCTCTAAATGAAATGAAGTTTTTTAAAAAAAAATCCCTTTACTATCTGATAAGTTAAATGTCAAAGGGCATTCTGTTTTTCTAAACAAATTACAGTGTAACTAAAATAAAAAGAGGGGAGTCTAATTTTCTTCTTTTTTCTCCCCTTAAGGTCATTGCTAGAATTGTAGATGGAAGTAAATTTGATGAATTCAAAGCCTTATATGGGGATACATTAATCACAGGTATTTAGAAAATAAATTTTAAAAAATTACCCTGTAAATTTTTCCCTCCGTTTTACAGCTGGGATAATTTGTTTGGTTCATCTGTTGTACTGAACTTTAAACTTATTTAAAAGTAAGTGTTTTTTTTTCATGACAAAAATCATTGTATTATACAAATAGTATCAGTGCTGTATTTTTATAGTGAAATAAACGTATTTGAAAATTGGTAGTTTTTCATTGTTCTTGTTTTTTCCTCCTCTTAGGATTTGCTAGAATATTTGGTTACCCAGTGGGAATTATTGGAAACAATGGAGTTCTCTTTTCAGAGTCAGCAAAGAAAGCAAGTATAATGTGTTACTGAGCCTTTTTTTTCAGATTTTAATTGAGCAGTGAACTCAACTATTGAAGAATCTATTTACAAGAGGAAAAACAGACTCTTGTAATAACTGATGGACTTGTCTGTCTGGGTATCTGATATGAACATGAAATGACCAAAGCTTCTTGATAGACTTTGAAAGTAATTGATTTTATTTTATAAAAGGTGCTGTTTCCATAACTATTTCAGATACGAGGTGATCATAACAAGAAAGTATAGTTAAAAGAAAAGCAATCAGAGCTGTATGGGTATGATACAATTAAAGTAATAAATTCTAAAACCTCCAGATGTTACAGGAAAGTCAATACAGAGTGCTTTAAAAACTGCTAGATGAAATTCTAAACCTGGAATTTGAAGTAGTACAGTAGATCACAGTGATACAGTAAATCATAATTTTCTAGTGATTGGGAAAAACTCTATCAATCAAAATTTCTAGTGTATCTGAATTTCATATTCTGGTACCCAATTTGCTGGTGTACAATAGGTATACTTTTCCTATTTCTTGGTTATGCCTGTAATAAACTAAGTCAAATAAATCCATAATATACATGCTTATATCTTCTTTACAATCTCGGTACAATGGGTTTTTTTCTCCTTTTTTACAACAAAAGTGTTACTCTGATAAAATGTTCTGAATGTATTGATGTTTTTACACAAGGTGTAGTGAAGAGGGAGGCTCTTTAGGTGAGAACCTGGGTATTGGCCAAGTTCTGGCTTTCTCAGATTGAGATTATGGATTCTCTAAAGAAACCAGCATCAAGGCCAAGTTGAATTTCTGTTTTTGGGAGGGGAGAGGCAATAATATTCACATGTCCTGGTCTCCTTTGGCAAAATCCTCACAAAACTGATCAAGAAGTTAGTGCAGGAAAATGGAGGAAAGAGATTTTGGGAAAGATTTAAAGAAGGGAAAAGATTTTGCATGGCTCATAGGTGGCATGAAACAAGGCGTAAAGTTGAGCTCCATGTAATGGGAATACTTTGAACTTTATGCATTGCAATAAATAAGACCATTTTCTGGTGACATTTGTTTTCTATAGCTCTCTGTAGCTTGTAAAGACCTCATTACCCTTTTAATACCTTCAGTATTCTCTGGTGATTAGTATTGCAAAAGCTTTCTTATCAACAAGAAAGGGAATACTTTTTCACTCTTTCCCCCTATTATTTTTGCTGTCATATCTGGCACTATAAGAGCATTTTATCAAGCATCACTAACCAACTACGGCACATGTTCCGTGATAGTGTTCAGAATTCGCACATGACACTTTGTTGCAGCTCACAGCCACTCCTGTCATCAGACCTGTCCAACTCATATTTTTCTGTTAAATTTATTAAATGGCAGAAAACTTAGTTAATAGTATTGTGATTGCCTGGTAGCTGATGATAGCTCATGCCTTTTCAGAAGATCAAATTCGCCATACCCCAGACTTCTGAAAACCAGGAAAATACAGAGTTAAGGTAAATGCCCCTGAGCCCTTTTCTGTGCTTCTCCCTCCCCAGAGTTGGCAGTAGCTGCTGAGAATTAACTTCACACTCTCCAACTTCACTGACTGTGTGAGATGTAGTTATACTGAATGGTGAAGGAAAAAGTTGGAGCAGTTTGGATGAGGTCATAGTGATACGAGTAAAACTGTAAGAAAATAACCATTTAAAATAAAATTCACAGCAGCAGCATCGGTAAATGTTCAAGTTTCATGGGCTATGTTCGGCCCCACCCAAAGGGAAGTGTGGTTTCCAGGATCTCAGAGTACACAGTGATCAGGAAGAGGGGCTCAGACCTTTACAGGAAGCCAAGCTCTCCCAGGTCCCAATGCACACACATAAGTGAAGAATTTACAGTTGATAGTCCCCCATTCCTAAGCCCCCAACTTCTCTGCTACTCTTCCCCCTTTATCTGAATCTCTGAAACCCTCTTTCTTGCCCTACCATCTATTCCAACTTATCTTGTCTCCATTAAATCCCCACTCGTTGCTGCAGACCCAAACCACTCTTGCAGCCCTAATCATGTCTCCCCTCATAGGGAGCATTTGCATGTGTAGGTTATTTGCTTTTAAAAATAGGTTCAACTGCTTCTGAATATTCTGCTGTATTCAGATTGCCTTTCTTACACCCCCTCGCCCCAGCTTCCTCCAAGCCGAAACATAAGCAGCTGACCCATCACACCTGGAAAGAGGCAGATTTTTCCCAGTTGTTTACAGTTCATTTTCCAGTTTCTGCTCATGGTGTATTTCAAACTTTGTAGTTGCTGGGATCTGTGAACTCAATTAAATGCTCTTTTTTTCACCCTGATAACTGTATATCAGGGTCACATTGCTCAGATGACCCCCTACACTACCATGAGACAGCAAATTTCAAGACAGTCTGTGTAAGCACACATTTTAGACCACCAAGAAGAATCATCCTTTTAACAGGAAGGACTTCCAAACCATAATGAGGGCAAAACTGGTGCTCCGTGACAATAGGGTATGCAATTAGGAGGAGAATGGAAGGGAGAACGTGTATGTGTCCATCAGCCACATAGTAGCCTTAGAGGTGTTCAGTGGCCCAATTCTCTCAAGAAGATGTCGTCAGATGAAAGAGTATAAGTAACAGAGATGAATACAGCCTGAAACAATAACTCTGAGACATGAATTGATCTTTTCTGTTCAATGATTGCTCCCATTCAAGTGCTAGAGACTTTCTGATACCCTTGTGTCTTTTAGCTCCTTGCCTACTATCAGCAGTTTGCTACTGGTACATGATCCAAGCATGCCTGTTCTAAGTTCCCCACCTAGAGGGGCAGGTCTTCCCAGGTCCTGGCTCACATAGTGGGGAGATATAGGGAGAGGAGCTTACACCTTCAGAATGGCAAGTGTCCTCCAGAACTAGATTGACATGGGGAGGGAAGATGGAAAAGGAAGTTACAATCCTTAGATGGGTGAGGGCTCCCGGATCCTGGTGCACATGTGGGGACAGATAGCGGAGCTCAGACACCAAAGAGGGGAACCTCAGATTCCAGGTCACATAGTGGGGTAAGGGGAGGGACACAGACTCATCAGATCCTGCTAGTCATATGAAATGGGAGAATGTGGGACTCATAGGTGCCCCTGCCACTGACCCCCATGTTCTCCTATTCGCTCATCTACTCTTCTTGCTATCAATCACCCTCCGCCCCCAGAGGGCTTTTCTTTTCTTTTCTTTTCTTTTCTTTTCTTTTCTTTTCTTTTCTTTTCTTTTCTTTTCAGAAAATAGTTTGAGCATCTTCTGAGCATTTTGCTGTATTTGGATTACATTTCTCCCAGAATACATATTACCCTTTGATAGAGGCAGACAGGAGGAATATGCTTGGTTTTTTTTTTTTAAATTCAGATTTCTGCCTTGAGTTGGATTTGAGCTCGAGTGGTGACTAGAGTGGTTCTCAGAATTAGTAACCATAATGTATCCTTGAAGCCATGCAGCTTCTGTGAGATAGAGGTAGTTTTACTGAGAGTTAGCATTTCAGTCTCTACATTCTTAGCAAGGTCTACACTACAGACATGTATTGATGTAACGGTGTGTAAAGTCCATCCTCCTTAGTGACCAAGTTATATCCACCTAACCCCATGTGTAGACATTGCTATGTTAACGGGAGAGCTTCTCCCATTAACATAGCTACGGCCTCTTGGGGAGGTGGATTTACAACTGTCCTGTTGATGTAGCAGCAGTTTCACTAAAGTGACACAGCTGCACTGCTGTGTGGTAGTGTGGTATGTGAAGACAAACTCTGAGTGTGTCTGCATGGAGAAGCAAACCCTGTGTCAAACAATGTTTTAATTTGATTTCCCCCCAAACAGATGGTGAGTGCTGTGCACTCTGGTGGGGTAACCCTCAAGCATTTGAGATCGTGGTGTGATGATCTGAGCCTTGGTTTAATCTCTGTGTGTGAGCAAAAATATGTTGCTAGAATGTTTCATCTTTAAGATCCAAAGGGGTAGCCATGTTAGTCTAGTTCAGCAAAACAAACAAGGAGTCCTGTGGCACTGTTAAATATTAATGGATTTATTTATTGCATGAGCTTTTGTGGGAGAAAATCCCACTTTTGTCAGGTGCTTTGAAGAAAAATTGTTTTTCACCCCTGGGGCTGTGTTTCACAAACCCCTTGTTCTAATGGACCCAAATTTGGATCACTGACTGCACACTGCTTCCTCATGAGGCACACCAGATTTCAAGGCAATCTGATTAGTTATATGGATTAGAGCCCTTAGAACAGTCAAGCTCTAAAAGGAAAACTGATCTTAACTATAGCAGAGCTGTTGCTCTGCTCTCATTTCCTTACCTAGTTTTTATCTTTGTCTAACAATAAATGGTTTATCTTCTGTAAGGTCCAGAACTTGATAATGTGAACTTTTTCATTTACATTATTTTTAATTGTTTCAAAACAATACAGACCTATTTAGAATAGTAGAAATTGTCTGCTGTGACTTTTCCGCATAGTGGTCACTGGACTTTTGTGTACCTCTTTGTAGAGCCTTGCTAGAGATCTCGCATTATCACTGTTTTCCTGTCTTTCCTGGCAACTAGGGTTTTTTTTGGTATTGTGGGAAGGTTGGGGTTTTTTCAGTTGCTATGGTGCACACCTCAGTGTTTATAGCTTGAAAGAATGGTCATTAAAGTGTATCAGCAGAGGATAAATAAGCTTTTGAAAATGAAGGAATAATGGGTAATATTGACTGAAAAGTCAAGTCTTTTGTTTGTGTCAGGGTTACATTTTTCAGTGTCAGTATGAAAACTGGCTTTCTGCCCCTTGAGGTTAATTTTACTGTGCTTAGGAAATAGGTTTTATGTTGCTGAATTAAGGTGTCATCTCCCCGCTTCTCCACGCCCAGTATGGCAAAGCCGTTTCAGCTTGTTGGTTATTTTTTCATGGTTTACCTAAGTGTATGAAACATGCCTTTTTTACCTTCACATGTGATATAGAACAGGCTGAAAGTATGAAGGCTAACATTTTCCTGGCAATGACCCAAAGAATCCAATAGACTGTCTCACTGCGCTGATGCTTTCGTACATACTTTGGATTTTTGCCTTGCCTCGGTGATCTTGGCCATGCTCAGTGAGCTAATGGTTTCTTTGTCCACCTGACCTGCTCTCCCAGTAGGTCATCATTTCAGCCAGCATTTCACATTCAATCCATTGCATGGAATTCCTCCAAACATAGTAAAATGTTTTTGTACTCAAACCTCTCCTCACCATCCCAGCAACGGTCAGGCCTTTGGAAGTGCTAGAGTGGAACAGATGGACAGCTTCTTAAAGGCTGAGTGACTGCTGGTAGGTTTGAGGAAGATGAATTAGCCATGGTTAATTTGATGTGCAAAAAAAAAATACTGTACTAATAAATTAAGAGAAAGTTTTATATTTTCTCAAATTCTTGAGTGCAGCCCTAAACTATCTTTGGTTCTAAGGCTATGCTGTAGTCTTTTCTCTGTCAGGTGTGCCTCCCTGGACCACCAGCCTCAGGCTACTAATGGCCTTTTATATGGCAGCATTATTCTTATTGCCTTAATTTTATTGCTTGCTGTTTCCTACACCTGTGCTTTAAATTAACCCCGCCTCTAATGGCAGCAATTATCAAGATGTAACTAACTACAGAGGAATTGGCTGCCATGTTTTCATTAGGTAAAATGGTCCTTGGGTAAGAAACGTGAGGAGGGATGGAGAGAGGACTAAAAAGACAGAATTTCCTCTCTGTTCAGTGGAAATGATAGAGAAATAGAATATTGGAGTAGTTTGGGAAAATAAGAAGGGTGAGGATTTAGGTAGATTTCCCTGGAAGGAATGCAAAAATGAGGTTTCACTTGTGACTGTGGCTTTTGTCTGCTTATTTTCCGTTACAAAATCTTATGGAATTCAACATCAAATGCCATATTCCTGTGAAACTAGTTGGATTTTTGTCAGCCTATATACCCAGTCAAGATGGTTGACATTTCTAAATACTGATGATGTGACAAAACTACAGTCTAAATAGCAACATTATTTTTGAACCTACACATTATTCACTGCCTCCTGTTTCCATTGAAGTCAGTGAAGGTTTCACTGTTGACTTCAGTGGGAGGATGAGTAGGTCCTGACTTCAGCATGTTCCCTGTGACGAAAGGGACAAAAGAGAGCCTACCTTTGTTCTCACTTGAAACCAATGACAAAGTTCCAATTTGAAGCAGAGGTACAATAACATCAAACAGTGTGTGTGTACAGCTTCACTCATTTATCTTTTAACAGTTTTCCTTTACTTTGTTTGCAGGGAACTCATTTTATACAATTATGTTGCCAAAGAAATATTCCCATTGTGTTTTTGCAAAACATCACAGGTGAGTAAGCTTGTGTAAGGAAGTTCCAGTGATTTAGAGGCTTTGTTATTGGCCATTCAGATTCAGACACTGAGGCAGCATCCATGGCCATATATATACTAGCATTTATGTTGGCAAAACTTTCATTGCTCAAAATTGTGGAAAAAAAAATCCCTCCCCAAGTGATAAAAGCTATGCTGGCATAAGCACTTGTGTGTTGCTCTGTGCTGGTGGGAAAGCATACTGTGCTCCACTGACATTGCTATTGTGTGTCGGTGAATGGGTTTTATTATGTCAGTGAGAAAGCTCTCTCTCTGTATTGGTGTAACTCTGCTGCCGTATGCTTGTAAGTGTGGACATAGCCTATGTGTGTATGATCTGTATCACCAAAACCAGGCTATCTGAACGTTTATCCATTTCCAACAATGATGTATAATAATTTGGTTTCGGTTTAGTGAGTGCTGTATAGCCCGTATTTAGTAACTGAAAGATTTTGTTCATCTTATAATGTACTAGGTTTCATGGTTGGCAGAGATTATGAAGCTGGAGGAATAGCAAAGGATGGAGCCAAGATGGTAACTGCTGTTGCTTGTGCCAATGTACCTAAAATAACAGTAATTATTGGAGGATCCTATGGTGCTGGAAACTATGGAATGTGTGGCAGGGCATATAGGTAAAATATGACTTTAAAATCCCGTTGTCCAAAAATTAATTTTGATGTGGACAGAAATTGTGCCACCTTTGTTTAGGAAGCATCTTGCACGTGGTGGAATCCACTGGATGTAAATAATAGCTAACGGACCTTGTGGAGGTTGTTAGTTTCATAACTTAATGAACCTTAAAATTAAATGGTGGAGGAAATTCTCAGGAAGATAAATATCTAGCTTTTAAAAAATAACAGAAAACAGAAAAAGCCTATTGCTCCATTCATAAAAATGAAAAATGGCTGCTATTTTTGTATATCCCCCAGCAAACACAGTGTGCTAAATCATGTAACACTTATTGGTGTGAATAGTGCTTATCTGTGTAAAAGTCCCTTTGGTTCCAGTGGGTCTATTTGCATGAGGAATGTTTGTAGGCTGCACCCAAATGGTTGGTTTATTCTTTAGTCTTTGTTCACACTAGTCAACTATTGTTTTTGAAGGCATTTTAATGCCTCTAGTTCTGTTGAAGCTGAAGCTGTTAACTAATATAGTAATGTGACAGATTTTGTTTTTGTTTGGTTTGTCTTGTATGGTTTTTTGGGAGGGGCGATGGCTTCTTTGGGTTTGTGGTGTGATGGGGAATAGCAGACAAAAGTTTAAGAAATGGAGGTACTAAAGCCTTGAAAATAGAAACAATGGAGCAAATTTTTCAAACTTTATAAAATGATGTTATGAACACTGGAGTGTTTTTCTAGCTTAATTTGCATTTTTGAGATAAACCCCATAAATAAAAATTTCGGGATTGTGCATCTCAAAATGTATTTTTTTTTTAAATTCTCAGGAAAAAAAGCTGATCCTTATGTTTTGTTTCAAGTTTGTTTAATGTTGTATTTTTCAGTCCAAGATTTCTTTATATGTGGCCAAATGCTCGCATCTCAGTGATGGGAGGAGAACAAGCCGCAACTGTTCTGGCCACGATAGCTAAGGACCAAAGAGCAAGGGAGGGGAAACAGGTAATACCACATCCTTCTGCTTACCAGTGATAGGATCAAGGCAAATGCCAAATGAAAGCAGAGATTCTTACTTTACCCCCTGTATTGTCATCTAACCTTCTAATGTAGCTGTCTCATGTTTTAGTATCTTTCCTTTGAGCTGGTAGACTGCTATTGTGCGACATTTTGATTATAGAGCTAGAGCAATATAAAATTCACATGGGACCCATTAAATGAATTAAAAGCTATCTAACTGGTGAGCCTCAATATGTAATTGTAAATGGGAAATAGCCATGGAGCAGCTGTGTGCTTCTAGAGGGTTCTACAGGGATCACTTCTTGCCCTACGGTATTTAACATTTTTATATGTGACCTGGAAACAAACATTAAATCATCACTGATAAAGTTTGCAGATGACTTGAAAGTTGGAGAAGTGGTAAATAATGAAGAGGACAGTTAACTGATTGAGAGTGATATAGATTGCTTAGTAGGTTGGTTGCAAGCAAACAATTTGCATTTGGTATGGCTAAATGAATAAATCTAGGGACAAAGAATTTAGGCCGTGATTACAGAATGACAGACTCTATCCTGGGAAGTAGTGGCTGAAAATAATCTGAGGATCATGCTGAATACTCAGCTGAATGTGAGCTCCCAGTGCAGTGCTATGACTGAAAGGGCTAAAGTGAACCTGGAATGCATAAATTGGATTCTTGAGTAGGGGTGGAGAGTTTATTTTACCTCTGTATGTAGTACTGTGTCCAGTTCTGCTGCCCACAATTCAAGAAGGATGTTAAATTGAAGGGGAATCAGAGACGAGTCATGAGAATGATCAGAGTGTTAGAAAACATGCTTATGATGATAAACTCAAAGACCTTAGTTTATCAGGTTTTACAAAGACAATTTTAAGCAGTACTTTGATCAGTTTGTAAGTACCTAAATAGGGAACAAATGTAGAATACAACCTAAGACCTGGACATTGAAGTTAGAAAGATTCAGACTAGAAATAAGATGTACATTTTTTGACACTGAAGACAATTAATCACTGGAACAATGTACCGTAGATCATGATGGATTCTCCATCGCTGATGATTTTAAAATTAAGTTTGGATGTTTTTCTAGAAGATCTGCTCCAGAGATTATTTTGGGGATGGTCTGTGATCTAAGTTACACAAGAAGTCAGACAAGATTATCACAAAAAAACCAAGGAGTTGTGTGGCACTTAAAGACTAACAGATGTATTTTTCGTATGAGCTTTCATGGGGGAAAATCCCACTTCATCAGCATCTGATGAAGAGTTCAGAAATTTGAGGGGGATACTTCCTGACTTCATCATTTTTATTTGAAATCTTTGATATTTAAATAGGCCTGCAGTTATTTTTATTTAATACATATGCAATGGAATTGAAAAAACATCACTTGTGACTCTTCTTATCTGATATTTCTTATGGTTGTGGCAGGGCAGCTTAATCACTAACACAAAATGGGGGATACCTATAGTTGCCATGGAAACTTTCTTTAGCTGTCAAATGATCTGTTTCAGTGTATTATAGAATATCTTGGAGTCTAACATAGAAACTGAATATTAATAATTAAGCAGAAAATGGACACTGTAATTGGCTGTGAGCATTTTCATTATTTATTAAACTGATATTTTACATTAAAGCAACTTTAATCATAATCAAAGATTTTTATTGTGAATAATGATCTGGATAATGAGGCTTGTGGATTTTATGTCCCTGTCTGCTTAGCATTTCATTTACTTGTAACCTGAATACTTGGGTTGCATAGGAGTAGAGTGAAATTCACCCTTCCTCACTCTGTGCTTCTGTTTTCCTAATTGTCTGTAGACAAGAGCTAATACTATAAAGAGAAGTTGTGGTATTGAATTAAAATTGTTTTGTAAAATGTTTTGATAACTTTAAATGAGACATGATATAAGTGTCATTTTATGTTTTTGTGGTTATAGTCAAGGAAAGTTAGAACTTTGTATTTATTAGCATTTCTTTTGCATTCAATAGCAAGCACTTTGTCTAAATCATGGGAAAAGGCATTGGTACTAGGATGCCTTCTAAAAATGTCAGCTTATTCATGGGCCATCACGAAGAAAAATTTCTGCACAAATGTACCATGAAACCAGTGGCATATGATATACCTGAGATACGCTGATGATTTTTCATCCAGTGGAGAGACATATGAACTCCCTCGTACATTTCCATGGGGATCTAATGTCATTGTGGAAGTAGATATTTTGAAGACTTTCTTATAGTTTAGTTTATTCTCTTTATTCCTTGCAGTTATCTGAAGCAGATGAAGTGGCTTTGAAGGAGCCAATCATAAGGAGGTTTGAAGAGGAGGGAAATCCTTATTATTCCAGTGCAAGGTAACATATAAATGACTATTCCCAGAATTTGGTGATGTAACCAGAATATGTTAATAACTTCTTGATCTTGGTGCTGGTCAACAGACCGGTTATGTTCAGTGTAAAATAGTCAGGAATAAAAGTTTTGTTCAGCATCCACAGGTACTGTGTGATCTGTTAAATGCAATCCAAGCCATGGTTCCAAGCAGTTTTTCAGCAGTAGTTTGCTGAGACAATTTTGTATTTTTGTGTTTGATATTATAAGCAAGTAGCTCTTAAGTGAAGTGAAATTTGGGGTATGCAAGATAATCCAGACTCCTGAAAGGGGTACCATAAACCTGGAAAGATTGAGAGCCACCACTCTAGGCATTGGAATGCCTCTCTCTCTTAAGTCCCAGAGCGATTCACAGACCAGGAACATTTCCAGGTAGCCAGCCATCTAATGCACACATGGGGCTGGAGCACACAGTCATGCTCCAAGACCATGAGCCATATCAGACTCTGAGATGAGTTCACACAAAACAGCAAAGAGAGAAGCTTCCCACATAGCTTTTATCCCAGTGGTTGGGATACTTGTCTGAGAAGAGGAAGACCTCACAGGTCCAAAGCCTCCCTGTTAATGAAAAGAAGGGATTTGAATAGGAATCTGCCACCTGATAGGTGAATGGCCTAACTATTGGCTTCAGGATATTCTGATGTGGGACTCCCTCAGTCTCACCTGTTGGAGCTGTTTCATTGTTGATATATAACAGGTGTGGCCAAACTGCGGCTCGGGAGCCAAGTGTGGGTCTTGAATGAAAAATTGTGGCTCCTGGAAGAACGTCAGCAAATCAGTTTAGGAAAGCAGCTCCAGCCTACGAGTTCAGGAGAGGGTTGAGATGGTGGGGAGAAATGCGGCATGGTCGGGGATGGTGGGGAAAAGTGTGTCATGGTCAGGATTTTAAAAAAACTCGCCACTAGCCTGCAGTCTTCTACATCGAGCAGCAGCTAAGTTTTTACTGTATAGGCCTAATTTTCATGGTAACCTTAAGTAATTATTAGAATCTGACATGAGTAGGATTGATATCTGTCCTCTTTTTATGATAAAATTAAAGTGTGCAGTCAATTTTAAACTTAGTAATTTTGGAGTAAGTAAAAATATATGGCTATAGGCGTTAGTGCAGCTCTCAAAGGTTTAATAATCAACTTGTGTGGCTTTTGAGTTCCATAAGTTTGGGCACCCCTGGTATATAATAAGTATGTTATAGTAGCAAGGGATTAAGTTCCAAATCTCCACATCCTACAGGAGTTCCCTAACTCTCAGGCTATAGCATCATTTTCATGCTCCCTCACTCTCTCTGGCCCATATGACGCTTTGGAGGTAGCCCCAGCGGTGTGTGGGATGCAGAGAGGGTCTTCCCCAAGTATGCCATGCAGCGTTTTGTAAAAGTGACTGGTCTGCAGCTCAGCCCTGGATTGAGTGTTGGCCTCCAGTATGCCTGCTCTAGTTTCTTTGCTTTCACATGACAGTGTTGCTGGTCCCTGTTGTACTTCTTTTCTTGCATCCCATGTGCAGTCTGCTTGTAGATGTCAATGTTTCTACAGCTGGGCCATAGCCATGCGGGCACTGAATAGCCTTTCCACCCCACAGGCCCAGGAGATCCAGTGTATCCTATCCCTCCAGGCTGGAGTGTGTCTGGAAGATGTAACTGGCATTGTTAGCTGGGTGGTTGGCACCGCAAGGCAAATCAAGAAGGCGTGCTCCCCAAGCCAGACAATCAATACAAGACATTTAAAAAATCCACTGTAAAAGGGGAAGGGGGCTTCTGGTATGTGTGAGACCAGGTTAGTGTCAGGCATTGTGAGACAGTTGCTGGAGTACTACTAGAGTCAGCATAGGCAGTGCTGTGTCTACACTCACACTGTATTGAGCTTGGTACATCAGTCTTGGTTCAACACTGCTTGGGGAGGAGGTGTTACTGTTTTGGTGCATAGGGGCACATATCAATGGGAGACTCATTGAAGTGTAGAAACATGCACAAACTGTCAGCCTCACCTCAATCCCTGGAAAAATTATGGAGCAGGGTCTCAAAGAATCCATCCTAAAACACTTAGAGGAAAATAAAGTGATCAGGAACAGTCAGCATGGATTCACCAAGGATAAATCATGCCTGACCAATCTCATTTCCTTCTATGATCAGATGACTGGTTTTCAGGATGCAGGAAGAACCGTTGATGTGATATACCTTGATTTTAGCAAGGCTTTTGATACAGTTTCCCACAGCATTCTCATTGGCAAATTAAGGAAGTATGGGTTGGATAGGTGGACTATAAGGTGTATAGAAAACTGGCTAGATCAATGGTTTCAGTGTGTAGGAATCAATGGTTCCATGTCTAGCTGGCAACCAGTAACGAGTGGTGTGCCCCAGGGGTCAGTCTTGGGGCTGGTTCTCTTCAACATTTTCATCAGTAATCTGGATGATGGAATAGACTGCACTCTCAGTAAGTTTGCAGATGACACCAAGCTGGGGGCAACAGTAGACACGTTGGAAGGCAAGGACAGGATTCAGGGAGACCTAGATAAATTGGAACAGTGGGCCAATAGAAATCTTATGAGGTTCAATAAGGACAAGTGTAAAATCCTGCACTTGGGACGGAAAAACCCCATGCACTGCTACCGGCTGGGAACATTCAGCTAAGTAGCAGCAGTGCAGAAAAGGACCTGGGGGGTCATGGTGGATGGGAAGCTGGATATGAGTCAGCAGTGTGCTCTTGCTGCCAAAAAGGCCAATGGCATACTGGGCTGCATCAAAAGAAGTGTTACCAGCAGATCAAGGGATGTGATCATTCCCCTCTATTCTGCACTGGTGAGGCCACATCTAGAATATTGTGTTCAGTTTTGGGCTCCCCACTACAAAAAGGACAGGGACATGCTAGAGAGAGTTCAGAGGAGGGCAACCAAAATGATTAAAGGGCTGGAGCACAAGCCCTATGAGGAAAGACTGAAAGCATTAGGCTTATTTAGTCTGCAGAAGAGAAGATTGAGGGGGGATTTGATAGCAACCTTCAGCTACTTGAAGGGATGCTCCAAGGAGGAGGGAGCTCGACTATTCTCAGTAGTAACAGAGGACAGAATGAGGAGCAATGGTCTCAAGTTACAGTTAGGAAGGTTGAGGCTGGATATTAGAAGAAACTTTTTTACTAGGAGAGTGGTGAAGCACTGGAGTGAGCTGCCTAGGGAGGTGGTGAAATCTCCATCTTTGGAGGTGTTTAAGGCCCAGCTGGACAAAACCATGACTGTTAGTGGGAGTGGTCCTGCCTCTGGCAGGGGGTTGGACTAGATGACCTATAAGGTCCCTTCCAACCCTATGATTCTATGATGGAAGGCAGTTTGTGTAGACCTAATTTTGTAGTGTAGGCCAGGCCTTCAGTTTAAGAACATGGAACCTGTCTTTATTCTGTCCTTAAAGTACTTTGCTTATGATGCTATATTTTTAATAGCAAGAAACTCAAGTATTGTATTTACTTTCATTTCTTGCTTATGATAGTAAATAAATTATATTTGCATTAAGATATAAACTATGCTAGAAGTTAGCAAGAACTTTCTCTTGGTAAATCCTCAGAGTCTACTTAGAAGCCTTTAATTCCAGGCACACACTGTAAACGGGGGTGAATTTGCTTTACAATAGCTATATATGTGATCAGTTTAATGAGTTTTATTAAAGTGTGTTAACAAGTGTTTGCTTAAATACGGGAGCTCATTCTTCACACTCCTTCCCCATATATCAACTCCTAGTAATTATGTAGACACAAAGCAATCTGATGTTTTGTTTGTTTGTGTTTTTACTTTCAAGTTAGTATATTATTTATGAAGTCATAAATTATTGCTAACTTGTATTAGACATGACATGGTGGCTTGCATGTTTAATCTCTTTTTTAGCCAATTGAAGTTTTATAGGATTTACCCTGAATATAGATAGAGACTGTGAACTAGGTCCTCAGATGGCGTAAATAAGTGTGGCTCCATTAAAGATGGTAAAGCTACCTTGGTTTGTACCACTAGAGGATCTGGCTCCATATCATGCTTATAAAGCCTTGTATTTATCCCTTAGGCAGAGAGAAAAATTATAGTAAGTATTTTTTTTGGTAATTGGATTGGATTGTAAGCAGAAGAATTTTCCACTGAACTAATTACATTAAAAAAAATTTCAGTCAAGTTGTCTGTATTTAGATGAAATCGTTTGTCTGGGGGAGAAAACGAACTCTTTGATTTTCTTAATTTGTTCTTTTTTTGACATATCTACTGGAATCTCATTCATAATCTCTTTGTACTAAGGATTGAAAAATTATTGGATTTGTTAGCCATGCAATATGTGTACTGTTGTGGTATAAAAATAACTCCATTTCCCCCCAGAACAGCCAACAGTCCATTGTTAATATTTAGAACAGTGGTCACTTGTAAAGAGATTAAAATATAGGCCTTACAGCCCATATTTTTTAAAAATGAGGGTTTACATTCCCAAAAGTGTCAAGTGATTTTTAGGTGCCAAGCTTGAGACATTTTCAAAAAGTGAAAAGTGCTTAGCACTTTTTGAAAATAGGCTCCTGCAACTTGGGTACCCAAAATAACAACTAGTCATTTTGAAAATGTAGGTTCAAGCCCATATTTGGATACCTATATGGGTGGCCTAATTTCAGTTTGAGCTGCTGAGCAAGGAACTTGACTTTTAGGCATCCTTAAAATTTTTCAGTCAAGGAAAGGTTTGTTTTGTTTGTTGTCCGAAAATGGGTTAGATACTTTACAGCAGGGGTCTCAAACTCAAATCACCACAAGGGCCGCATGAGGACTAGTACGTTAACCCGAGGGCTGCACCACTGAAACCTTTTCATACAACAATATTGCATATACTGGTCTTCAATTGCCACAAGACTCCTTACTTTTTTTAGTAACAGTAGTGTTGTTGAGGGGCACAGAAAATAGCTGTAGGGGTTTGAGACCCTGATTTACAGTCATAAAATAAGACAGGTCTCTGGCCTGAAGATCTTACAGCCTAAAGGTAAGTCTGCATAAAGTGCTTCATCAGCCCAGATGCACTGATGCAGCTCCCCTGCTGTAGCTGGAGCTTAAGTGAAAATTGCACTATTGGGAGAGTTTCTTCCATCGGTATAGTTTATCCTTTTCCATGAGCAGCGGTAGCTGTCTACACTGGGAGGTAAGTTGGTATAACTGCGCCGTTCAGGAGTGTGGACTTATCACAGCTGTGAGCAGTATAGTTATATCAGTGGAAATCTGCATCGCAGACCTGGTCTAAGACTCTGACTATACACGGTCTGGGAGCCTCAGTTCCCACCTGTTCCCCCGCACCCCACCATGTGCAGAGAATTTGGTATTTTTATAGGATTGTCTTATACCTCTCCCCAGTATTAATACCTGTTCCCATTAATCATGTCATTGTGTATCTAATCCCTTCATACACTTGGTTTTTCTCAGTAAGAGATCAGAGCTTGGAACAAGCTTATCTAAGACTTATGTTGGCAAAACTTTAGTAGCTCAGAGGTGTGAAAAACATGCCCCAAGCAATATAAATTTTGCCAGCCTAAGTGCTTGTGTGGACAGCACTATTTCATTTGGAAACGCTCCCTTGCTGACATAGCTTCTGCCAGTTGTTTGGGTGGTTTAAGTGTGCTGGCAGGCTGCAGGATAGCTGTACCGATAGCACTGTGCTTTTGCAAGTTTTAAATATAGACTAGCTCTAAGCTTTCACTACTGGGTTTGCAGTTTGGTGACCTAGTTTAATCATCAATGATGTTAAGTGATATTGCATGCAAATATTAATATTACAAGCACTGAAGAAACTGACATCTCCCTTGCATGAAGTAGGGTATAGCGATACCTTGCTTCCACAGACCAATAAACTTGAAGGAAGCACAACAATGTGATTACTGAATGTCATGTGCTGCAGTGTACAGAGGAAAAGTAACCCACTTCCTCAATAGAATGGTTAGCTTGCAGGGACGAGATAATTTCTGCCTGACTCCAGAGATGTTGGATCAGTGTTGTCAGGGGTTAAACTATAATTTGGGGGGCACTGGAACGCTCCAGCACTGGTGGCCCCCTCCATTCCCCCCCCCCCGCTCTGGTGGGCCCCTCTCCCATGCTGGTGGGCCCCCCTGGACCCCAGCTCCTGTCCCCTGTGCCAGTGCCCCACCCCCTGCTCCCAATACCCCCCCCAGCACTACCCAGCTGCTCCCATACTCCCCAGTGGTGCAGCTGGGGAGGTGGGGGTGGAAGGCCCAAGGTCCTGGTGGCATCGCATCTGGGGCCAATACTGCAGGCCCCAGGTTGGGGGCGGGGAGTGGAAGGGAAGGGGTTTGGGGCGGGGCTTGAGCCCCCAGTAACGCCCCTAGCTCCCGCCCTTCCCCCTTCCCGTTCCCTGCCTGCAGGAATGCAGTGGAATGCAGCTCCGGGGCCCTCTATTTTTAGGGGCCCAGCATTTGGGCCCCTAAAAATAGAACATGGACCCAGAATGCTGCATTCCAGGGCCTGCTATTTTTCAGTGGAGGGCTCCAGAATGCAGCATTCTGGCTCCATGTTTTGTTTTTAGGGGCCCTGGAACGCTGAGCCCCTAAAAATAGTGTCCCTGGAACAGCCTTCTGGTGCTTTCCCCCTTACTTTAACCCCTGAGTGTTGACGTGTAACTGAGTGAGAATCAATCCAGCCAAGTGCTAGGCATCAGCTCACGAAATCAGAACTGGATTCTGCCAAGCTTGGTTTTGTTTTGTGCTAATCAGACCAAAAAAAATGCCTGCAGTAAGGGGACAAGGGAGCTGTAGACAGAGATAATGCTTAAATTAATTTTGAGTAGTCCAAGAGATGGGCAGTGTCTGAATCCCCCTTTCACCATCCTGTTGCAAACAAGTGTGAAGTTATACCATCTCTGTTCATGCTTTTGAGACCTCATCCAAAATGCACTGAAGTTAGTAGGGTGCATTCAATTGACTTCACTGGATTTTGAGGCCCTTCAGCAATATATTTGAAAGGAAAGGAAAAAAATGCTTTTATGGTCTTAAAATGGAAGCACATTTCCCTATTTGCTTTGTGTATGTAATTTTGCTTATAAATTATAATTTGTTATCTTCAGGATGTCAATATTCTTCCCCTTAGTTGTGTTTTCTAATAAAATTTTAATCAATTGTCTGATTAGACCCTTTCACGCTGAACAGTCTTAATTAACAAGAGTCATTAGTCAGCTCCCTTTTTAATGAGCTGTATTAATCTGCTTACAGGTTTCCAAATGGAGTTTAATCAGTTTACGTTGTAACAAATTACATGGGCAATTTTCCTTCCTGGTCTAGTTCTTCTACTCAGAGTCTCTCCTTATAAATATTTTATGAACATAGATGTGATTCATGTTCTAGCAATGGGTCTTTAATAGGATGTTTAATGTTATGTCCCAATACAGAAGGCAGTTTTCTTTAAACAAAGAGAAGCAGAAGTTAGTGATAACCTTAAAAACAGTCTTTAACTTATACAGTGTAGTATCTTTGAGGCTACCAATAAAAAGCTAGTTTGTAATTACAAAAAACAAGTATTCTATTTAAAAAATGAGTGTAAAGTTTTGAAAGCTCTTTAATACAGTAGTAGTCTTTTGCAAAACTTTCTTTTTATAACTTATTGCACAAAATACAGTTATGTATTAACTCTAATCAAAATATTTCATTCAATTTTGATGGTTTTATTAAAAGATTGACATATCAGAAGAACAAATGGCAAGATACCTCTTAATATTACAGATCCCTATCAGAGAGATCAAACACACTTGTAACAGAAAATGTAAATGAAAGCACATTTAGAAAAATGAGAAATCACTGTACAGTTACATTTTATGATGATTTTAAAATTGAAGAGCATAGTGACTGAGGATTTAATCTCGTGAAACAAGTTCACTGAGATATCCCAAGGATTATCCCACCGTGTCAAGAAATTAAGAAGGTCATAACTAAATCAGGTTCTAATGGGCAATGCAATAAGAAGTATGCATTTTATGTGATATTTAAAGTGAAAGCTACTGAAATGTTCTTGGTAACATTTATTCTAAGATGATACAAAATATTGACCGTGTATATCTTAAAATATGACCTGCTGACATTTTCTCATATTAGGGTTTTATGGATAAATATGAGAGACACTTATTCCTGGGGAGTTTCAAGCCTGACCTAACTCCCATTAAAGTCAATGGAAACAGTCCTGTGGACTTCAGTGGCAGTTAGATTGGTTGTTTTGCTCTTCTGGGTTCAGGAGTTTCTAATTAAGCTTTTGTTTACTCTTTCACTGCTGTGGCTTGTGGAAAGAGCACCTAATTTGAGACTTTTTTCAGCGTAATATGATCGTTAAAAATACACAAGAAGCTTGTAATTAATGAATGATTAAAAGCTCCAATTTAGGGTAGCACTTAATCACATGCTTAACTCGAAGTGTGTGCATCCATGTTATCAAATTTAATAGGATATAAGTGCGTGTTTAATGTTGTGTGTGCTTTTGTACTTTCCTGAATCACAGCCTAAGTACTGACAGCATGTGCTGTGCTATTTTTGTCCCTGTCCTGCAAGGGGATCTGCTGGTGTGACTCCATGTGGGCATAAAGGTGCCTACTAATAGCTCTCATTGTGGGACAAGAGCCAGAGGGAATGCTACCTGATAAACAAACAAACCCCTGGGCAGCTAGTTTCAGAGCCTGGGTCAATTGACTCAAGCTCACAGGATTTGTGCCTGGGGCTAAAAAGAGCAATGTAAATGTTACTGTTCTAGGCTGGGATCTGGGCTCTAAGACCTTGCCCCCCTCTTCAGCTTTCTGGAGCCCATGCTCCATCCCAATGGGACACAACTTCACTACTGCTTTTGGCCCTGTGGCATGAGCTGTGTGAGCTCGAGTCCATTGACTTTGGTTATGAGACACACTGCCATGGCTGTTGTTGGTCCTTTTTTTTTATTTTGGCGATGTAGATCCAGGGTCTCAAACTCAAATCACTATGAGGGCCACCTGAGGACTAGTAGAGGGCCACATGAGGATTAGTATGGTAGCTTGAGGGCCACACCACTGAAACCTTTCCATACAATTGTCAAAGAAAACAGCTGAACCCAACTTTGAGTGCAAAACAACAGCTAATTATTTATTGACACACTGCAGTGGGGAGAGCAGATAATATGCTGGTCTCCACCCCTGAGATGCATTACAGAAACTTTTATAGCTTACCAGCTATATTAACATACATGCATATACATAGGTAGATGTAACAGGACCTAACATTCTCTAATTGGTACAAACTAATATCAGTTCCCTAAAAAGAATCAGGGTCAAAAGGGAAAAATCTCATATAACAGTCAAGAGAAACAGTGTTACAAGTTAGCACAATCTAGGCAGATTTAATAAACAATAAGTCAAGGATGTCAGCACATGTGGAGAGGGAAAAACAAGGACATGGTAGGCTGGCACAGAGAGGTATTTATTACATTCTTTAGGTCTGCAGTTCTTCACCATATCTCTAATGGCACTGTTGTTTGTCTTAGAGTGCATTCCTTCTAAATCCTCTCTCTTTCAGGCCTGTTAAGCCATTCATGTCTCAGCCTGGTCAGTTCTCAGTTAAGGAATCCTTTCACACAATGATATTGCAAATATCGGTAATGATTGTGTCATTGCGGACCGCAGGAAATAGCCTTAGGGGCCGCCCATGTGTTTGAGACCCCTGATGTAAATGTACCCATAATGACCGAGAAGAGACAGGATACAGGCTGGAAAAATCCAAAGAAGGGAAAAGCTTAGGTAATAGGCCTGCTGAGGTTTTATATTCTTTGGTGTTTATATAGTTCATTGCTCAGAAGCATCCTGGAAGAAGAAAATTTCTGCATATACTGTTTTCTGTGAAGCAGATTGTGAAAGAGAAAATGTAATTAGAGACTTTAAAAATTATTTGCTATGGCTTGGTGAAAGTTGCACTGAAAAATGCTAGAATGAAACAAATTTACAAAATTGTTGCAGATGCCTTTTGGTGACTAGGGCTCCAGAATACTTATTCACATAAAGTATGCAGTTCTATTTATTCCATTTTTTTTAGTACTGAGGTAAGTGTGCTACATCTTTTCTTTCCTGAGTAATTAGATTTTTTTAAAAAAAATAATCCTTAAACAATATAAAATTAACAACTTAAAACTCTAGCCAGAAAGGAAATATGTTCTTATTCGTGATAAAAATTCCTTCTTAGCTACTCATTGATGATTCTTTCATGTTACTTTACAATACTTTCAAAAGCAAGTTTGTCAAACATAGAGCAGCAATTTAAAGACAGAATAAACCTGTCGGTCATGACAACACTGTTAGCTCATAAAAGAACACAAAGCAAATTGCTCTATTGGGGGTGAGGAGGAGAATCCCTATTTTTTAAGTTACTTTTTAAAAAGATTTTGCATGTTGTGTTGCAGTCTTTCAGTGGTTTAAAATTCACATTGATTTAAATGGGACTTCAGCTGCAATAGTAATGCAGGATCTGGTTCTACATAAAATGCCTAGGGGAAATTCAACAGGTACAATTTTTAGGACTTTGGAATTTCTGCTGTGTAGTTGATTTGGAACAGGATGGATGTGTAGTCCCATGCATGCTTAACTTCAGTTCAGCTGCTTGCATGCTTAACATTAAGCAAGTGCAGAGTGCCTGTAAATTTGGAGGGTTAGTTGTTTGGAATTGGAAAGATTTTTTGTTGTTATGGTATAGGTTTATGAATTTGTTGCTTTCAGGAACTTCGCTATGTTATGAATTAATAATTTACAGCTGTTTAGAAATGGATTTCAGTAAAGAAAATTAGTGAAATAATTGTTGACAGTTCATAAAAAGAAAAAAAGTACTTCAGCGATATCTTAAATCCTTGTGCTTTCATAACTAAATGTCTTGAATTGACAGCCAAGAAAAGGCCAAGAACATTAATTGATGGAGTAGTTTACTTTTATAGTTTATCACCAAGATGGGAAGCAATTTTCGTGACATTGGGGTCTTTTCCATTTATTTATCTTGAAATTTTTTTCTCTTGAATGTAGGATTCCCTTTTCACAGTGCAAAAATTGCATGAGGAAGCCCTCTTGAAGTAGGTAGAGGTTACCCTAGTCATTTAATTAGAACTTCACAATTAAATCCAGATGACTAATCATACAGATAAAATAGTTGAAATAAAAGGCTTGAAATTCCGCACCAATGTAAATGTGAAATAGCTCAATAGTCTTAAATCACAATGTGGCCCTTTTTTAATCCTCTCCCTCCAACAGAAATATTTATTCACTTCTGTGTGGCTGAAAGCCTGTCTTCTGTAAACTGTTCATATCATTCTTCCCTAATTGTTTGGTCTATTTTCAGGTTATGGGATGATGGAATTATTGACCCAGCTAATACAAGACTTGTTTTGGGCCTGAGTCTTAGTGCAGCGCTAAATGCACCTACTAAGAGAACAGAATTTGGAGTTTTCAGGATGTGATACGAATGACTTTTTAGAACACCCTTGTACGTTTTTAATCAAGGTGAAATATCAAATGGACACGGGTAATTCTGGGATGTTCATACCTTGTGATTTTTGATTTTCACATTGTTGGGTGTTTTTTTAATGTACTCTGGGATCAGTGTACATGGGTGAATAAATTGTAACTATTGTCATTTAAATTAGGTCTGTTTGTCAGACAATCATTGTTATAATCTCTTAACCATTAAAATTATATTCATAAAATGAGTTCTGTTTCTGGTGGTTATCTGTGTTTGTTTCTTTTATGCCCACATTTTACCTCCAAAATATAGAGGTTACTCTGGGAGTCAGACAAACCACTCATTATCCCCACATATTTTACTTTTCTATGAAAAGGCTTACAGAGAAGACACCATATGAGCTCAAAACAACATGAAATTGTATAGTGTGTGCCTGTCATTCATCATCATTCTGGTCTGTCTCTGTTTTTTCCCCCCCCTCACAATGACAGTTAATTTTTCTGTGAGGTCTCTTGGGTTCAAAACAACAGCAACTCTTGGATGCTAATCAAGCTGCAGTAAACTTGTTAGGAGAGTTAGCAGTGGTGCACTGGTGTCAGTGGAAGGAGTTGATGCTCTGTAAACGGGCCACTTCTTCAGATACCTCCCTTGGAGTGTGATCCTCATGGGTAGTTGTATCTCCAAAAATGCTCAGCAGTCTGCCCA
Source organism: Podocnemis expansa (assembly GCA_007922195.1). Classification (NCBI taxonomy): domain Eukaryota; kingdom Metazoa; phylum Chordata; order Testudines; family Podocnemididae; genus Podocnemis; species Podocnemis expansa. The sequence continues at coordinate 49,008,472 of ML681990.1, read as the reverse complement.
CATGGCTAATGATACTAAATTTTAAGCACATGCTTAAATTTCATTGACTTTAATGGGTTTTAGGCATGTGCTTAAGTGCTTTGGTGAGTCAGGGTGTAATATTTCAAAGTAATGTGAATGCTTTGTTAGTGTTTTAGGGCTAACATTTTTTGTGTGTATCTTTAATATAATGAAGCTTGCAGTGCCTGAATGTCAAGCATGTCAGCTGCTTTTTCCAGAGTTCAAGGTTGAAGATCGTGCTATGTGTCATTGGAAAGGTAATTTTTCTTAGCTTAGTAGTGGGAATGCCCAAACGTGAGATAGATGAATGCCAAATGGGGTGAATAGTGCTGCAACTCATGATTAGGGACCAAATTCCTACATATTCAACTACACAGATGCTGATTCTCTCTAGTCCCTATCCTAGTCTGTGAGAAGAAAACTTGCCAGCTTGAAGAAACCACCAGGATAACATGCCAGTGCTGTCTTTCTCTGGCTTGTGGAATAGAGGAAAGAAGTAATCTGGTCCCAGTGTGGTGAAGGAAGGAAATACTTTTGACTATCTCTCATCTTAATTCCATGGAGAATAAGAGAGCAAACTGAAACAGGAAGGTTGTCTGGAGAAGTGGTTGTTATTAGACTCACAGACTTTGAAATCAGAAGGTACCATTTTGATCATCTAGTCTTGCCTCCTGCACAATGCAGGCCACAGAACCTCACCCACCCACTCCTGTAATAGACTCTTATCTAGGCCAGAGTTATTGAAGTCTTGAAATCATAAAGACTTCAAAGTACAAAGAATCCACCAGCAAGTGACCTGTGCCCCACTCTACAGAGAAAGATGAAAAAAACCCCAGAGACTCTGCCTATCTGCTCTGGGGGAAGATTCCTTCCTGATTCCAAATATAGTGATCAGCTAAACCCTGAGGATGTCGGTAAGACTTACCAGCCAGACACCTTGGAAAGAATTCTCTATAGTAATTCAGAGCCCATCTGATCTAACGTCCCATCACAGGCCATCGGGCGTATTTACTGCTAATAGTCAAAAGATCAGTTAATTGCCAAATTAGGCTGTCCCATCATACCATCCCCTCCATAAGCTTACCAGGCTCAGTCTTGAAGTCAGCTAGGTTTTTTCCCCTGCTGCTCTCCTTGAAAGGCTGTTCCAGATCTTCACTCCACTGGTGGCTGGAAACCTTTGTCTAACCTTTGATATTGAGAGGGACCTGAATATTGAATAAATATAGCCCAAGGCTGGGCCAAATGTTTTATCCCAAGTATACACCCACTTGGCACTAAAGTCTCAAATTTTCTCTCTCCTGCAAGTGATCAGATATCAGTTCCTTCTAGACTATAGTAAGTTGTTCTGTATAATTAAAAGGTTATTTCCATAGCTCTGGATATATCCCCTTAATGTCATACTCATTTGGGCATTCTTAATACTATTTTTGACCCTCATTTGTATAGTTCTAAGCAGTGTTTTAATTTTTTTGTAGTTAAAACTGCAGTAGGAAAAGCAATTATATATTGTTAATTACTTATTCTTGTACCTTGTTATACAATAACAAGATTTATAACCAGTGTTGGATATGCTCTTTGCCCCAGGCAGCTTGCTTCTGGAAATAAGATGAGGCTGTTACCAGGGTTCTGAAACCCCTATGAATATAGAAGCAAGACTGTGTATAAAATAAAGCCTAGCAGCATGCTTGAAAACAAATGTGAAGGTGAATTTATATCACCAATGACTGCTCTGATAGACATATTGCTTCAGGCTTTCAGGCTCTTGCCTCTTTTTTACTGTCTGTCAGATTATCTGTCTTTCAGCCAAATGATCTGGTAGACCAGTTATTTGAACAGCATGGGATCACTTTGGCATGATATACTGTGCACGGAAGTATTCCCATAGAGAGAATAATAATGAAGTAATTCTCAGTAGGGAATAGTAATCAATAAACTTGAGATGTATCTAATGAAAGTGGAAACATTCATCTGGATTCATGCGTCAAAGAATGTTCTCTTCCTTTTGCTTGTTATAATGTACAAGAATAGTTATTTACTTTCACTGTGGTATCTTCAGTCTAATATACATGTAGCCTCAAGTCAAAATATGTTTCTGGATAAATGGGACTGTTCTGTTCTAACAGAACATCTGGAAAAAAAAAGCTACAGATTTAATCAATTCAAGCTTTGGAAAGCCTCACGAATTTCTATCTGTCAAGAGGAAGACAAGAAGCAGAATCTTCCCTGAACACTAATTAAATAATTATCATGTCCCTATTGCACATGAAACTTCTTCTTAGATGAGCTTTTCATGTTAGCATTCTGTACTTTGTATATAAACATTTGTTACACACTGCATAGAAAATGAAAAGGCTGATACAAGAGACACTGAAGAACACAGTCAAGCAGAGAGCTGCTGAATTAATGGCTTGTTTTACTTGAGCCTGCTGGCTGTGAAGCTTGGAATGCATCTTTCATCCTATAACATCTGACAATGATGTGGAGAATATTCATACTGGAGATGTGATCCCCTATTATTTGCATTCTCATAATTTGCCTTACAAAAAAGGAATCCTCTGGCACTTTAAAAGACTAACAAGTTCTTTTTGCTCATGAGCTTTTGTGGGTGAAGTCCCACTTCATCAGATGCCAAAAAGTGGAAGAAACTTACACTGCAAAAAACTTACAGTATGGGAGGGAAAGATGAATCCTGTGATTACATTTCATTGCATCAGGTCAGATTACTTCAACAAATCAAACAAGTTGTATAGATTCAAACAGTGTGTAACAGCATATCAGACAGTGGTGAGGTTGAGAGAGGTGAAAATCACTGTTTGTAATGAAAAACAAGGCACTTTTACAGACTAATGTTTGTAGTGAGAAAACAAATTCATGTCCCCTTCAAATCTGAGCTGCTGGTATCAAATTTGCATATGAAATCTAAGTGTGTCTTGGAAGACTTGGCCTACCAGTAGTATAAACTTGTTTTAAGGATAGTCACAGATAAATTCATTACAGAGTGGCCTGGGTGATTATTTCCTCTTGGATTTTGAATGTTTTTATTTCTGATGTCAGATTAGTGTCCATTTATTCTTTTGTACAGAGACAATCAAATTTGTCTGACATATAAGGTGGGTTTTTTTTTTTTTTTTTTTTTAGAATTTAATAATAGAGTTGGAAGGGACCTCATGAGATCATCTAGTCCAACCCCCTGGGGTGGAGGGGCATTGTTGGCAAAGCTGGCTTGTATCACATTGGCGGGTGAGCAGGTGAATGAGCTCCTGATGGAGTAGCTGGTTTGATTAGGTCCTATGATGGTGGTGTTAGTGTTGATATGCGGGCAGAGTTGGCAGCAGGGTTTGTTGCAGGGACATGTGGCTTCCTTACTGTTTCTGGTGGATGATCTGTAGTTGCTGGTGAATATCCATTTAAGAATACCTTGCTACTTTCTAGTATCTTGTTACACATTGTTTGAATCTATAAAGCTTTTTTGATTTGCTGAAGCAATCTGACCAGATTCAATGAATTGTAATCACAGGATTTATCTTTCCTACTCATACTGTAAGTTTTCTTACAATGTAAGGTTTTTCCACTTTCTGGCATCTGATGAAGTGGGACTGCACCCATGAAAGCTCATCCAAAAAATAAACTTGTTAGTCTTTAAAAGTGCCATAGGATTCCTCGTTTGTTTTGCTGAACTAGACTAACAGAGCTCCCCCTTTGGAACTTGTCATAATTTTCATTAAAACCCATATAGTTTGGGTATGCAAAGAACAGAGATCATGAATTTAAATGATACAGAAATAAGTAGCTTTGTAGAGGAGGTGACTGACAAAGATGACAGACATGCTTTGCCCCATGGCTGTCCCTTGGGAGAATCGCATTAGTGGATGAAAGCTTTAAAATGCAACTGTAAACAGGAGTTCCATCAGCAGAGAAAGCTTGATGAGTGCACTGAAATACTTTATCTCTTGGATGCCCTAGCATTCTCCACTCCTTGCCAGTGTTGCCCACTTTTGGGGGCTGTCTTCGCACAGTGTGGGAGTCATAGAAGATAAGGGTTGGAAGGTACCTCAGGAGGTCATCTAGTCTAGTCCTCTGCTAAAAGCAAGATAAATCCCAACTAAACCATCCCAGCCAAGACTTTGTCAAGCCATGCCTTAAAAACCTCTAAAGATAGAGATTCTACCCTCCCCTAGATAACCCAATTCCAGTGTTTCACCACTTAACATATGAAAATTTTTTTCCCTAATATCCAGCCTAAACTTCTCCACTGCTGGAGAGCACTGCTCCTAGTTCTGTCATCTGTGTGACCACTGAGAAAAGCCAATCTCCATCCTCCTTGGACCCCCCTTTCAAGTAGTTGAAGGTTGCTGTCAAATCCCCCCTCATTCTTCTCTTCTGCTGACTAAACAAGGCTAGTTCCCTCAGCCTCTCCTCATAAGTGATGGGCTTCAGCCCCTCTAGTCATTTTTGTTGTCCTCTGCGGTACTCTTTCTAATTTGTTTACATCCTTTCTCTGGTGGGGTGGGGTGGGGGGCAAAACAACACAGCACTCCAAATGTGGCCCTCACTAGTGTTGAATAAAGGAGAATAATCACTTCTCTGGATCTGCTTGCAATGTTTCTGTGAATGCATCCCATTATACCATTAGCTTTTGTGGCTATAAGGGCATACTGTTGACTCGTATCTAGCTTCTTGTCCACAGCAACCTGCAAGTACTTTTCTGCAAAACTGCTGCCTTGTCAGTCGGTCCACAGTCTGTAGCAGTGCCTGGGAAACTTCCACCCTAAGTGCAGGACTCTGCATTTGTCCTTGTTGAACCTCATCAGATTTCTTTTGGCGCAATTCTTTAATTTCTCTAAATTACTCTGTATCCTATCCCATATCTTGTGCCACCGTAGTCCCTGTGGACTGTCCTTTTTCACTGGCATAACTTCTACTGAAATCTAGTTTTAAGTCTTTAAAACCTTCAGTTCACCCTCTGAATTGCACAACGTATTTAAGAGAGGAAAATGTGTAAGTTTGGAAAGGTTGATGATGTCCTTTTTCTGGTCAGTTTAAAACCTCATAGTGCAAAGTAATACAGAGTTATAGCTAAAATGGTGACTATACTTGTTGCCCTGTCCATTGGGATTCTTGCATATGTGTAACTTTAATTCTTAGATTCTTTGTCACAGTACAATGAATGAATAGATTAGCCAGGTGATATATTGGACACTCAGTGTTATTAATACTTTATGGCACCCTAAAATTAGAGCTGATTGGAAACTTCAGATGAATACTTTTTTGACCCAAAAAATGGCTATTGTCAAAACATTTAGAAAAATATTCTTATCTTGATGAAATTTCAGTTAGGGGAAGAACTAAATGGAGGTTCAATTTTTTTCCTTCAAAATGATTTTTCAAAATAAAATTCTATTTTAAAAGTAAAAACAGGAACAAAGTTTTGAAAAAAAGGTCACAGCTGGACTGGGCTGTTTCAATTTTATCAAAACAATGTTTCAACTGACTCAAAATAATTGGGATGTTGGTTCACAAGAAATTTTTGGGTTTTTTTTTTCTATTTTGGATTCTTTCCACTCCTGCCCCCTTAAATTATGGAATTTCTCATGAAATGGAAAATCCATGTGCTGACCAATTCTGATATATTTTTATAGGAAGCTAAAACATGGTCACTTACCGAAAGTACTTAGTCTATGTTACAAATGTCACAAGGGGTGATGTTTATTCCTGTCCCAAGAGCCTAAGTGGCTTTTAGGAAGATTTAAGCAAGAATTAATTGGTGCATAGATTCTGTGGTAGCTTTGTGCACAGAGCTGAACTGCAAATTTGCGTAAGTTGGCTCTGAAAAGTTGCCAGGTCTGTGGTTTTTTCCTCAGGATTTTTCTGATATGAACTTTGTAATTTGAATATTCTTGCTAATTTTTACACGGCTGGAGTCCTGAGACAATTCTCAGATCTCTTGCTCATGCAGCTGAATTGGTATCTCTTATTAAAAATGACATTGTTCTCATTTGCCTCAGTTCTCAGTTAATACTTCAAATATAACAACCCTCAATTTAAATTAGATTGCAGTTAAAGGCTGAGTCTGTTTTACTGTGTTGATTTAGAAAACCAATAGCAGAGTGGTTTTTTTTTAAAGATAACTTAAAAAAAAACGGTTTCTAGATAAATTTGCAGAGAACTTAATCAAGTCCATTCCTGTTCACCAAAAACATTGAGGTATGTGCTTTAAAGTTAAGTGTCTTCTTCTGTGGCTCTGATTTAGCAAATCAGTTGAGCATATGCTTAGCTTTAATTTTTAAGACCTTATAATCTTAAAAACAAGTCCAGCTGTAGGCATATTTCAAGCAACAATTTAACTTGCCACCAAACTACTGAATAAATACTCAGTTACTTTGATTTCTGCTTTCATAAATTAGGATTGCAGAGCAGAAATTTGCATTAATTTCTAAATGTAGAGATATATGAAACTCATACATAATGCACTTGGTATCTGAATGCTGATAGTCATTACGTATATTTCTATTCAAATTTAATATTCAGTGAGTTTAGCATAAGCGTGGGGATGTTTGTATGAATTTGATGTTTCTGTAGATTATTATTTGGTAATAAAAGGATTGTTTATAGCCCATGCCTGTCCTTATCGATTTAATGTAAAGTACCTGGAGATAAGGAGGTCTGTGATGCTATAACTCTGAACTGCTTTTTTATTGATAAGACACGTTAGGTCTTGGTACAGTGCTGGAAACTACTTGCCATATTTGTGGATTATGAGGAGTGACATTTATATTGTTTTGCCATAGGGCTTCTGCTGCTCATGCATCTTTGATGCTTGTTGATTATTTTATTTGGTATTTTCCAGATATACATCCCTTTGAAATGCGCAGTACCACTTTTTAATGTTTATTGCGGTAGATGTACAAAATGTCCCAAAATGGCTGAGTATGAATTGAGACACAACAGTAGGGAACATTTGTAATTTTAGATTTGGGGAGTATTGTAATGTGGAATGTGGAGGAATATAAATCACAATTTCCATTTTTAAATTAAAGTGCAGATCCCTAAACTGGAAATAATGCAAGGGACTTTAAAAGGAAAGAAACAGCTACTCTTTTGGAGTTTTGGCTTCCTCAACCTTTTTCTTAATCACTACAAAAATATGCTCTCATTTCAAAATACAGGTCAAGCTTTAGTCTTGGATCAGTAGGCAAAAGGCAGCTCAAGGTCCGTTGCTCATCTTTTGCATCAAAGTAGCCTGAGTTTGCTGTTCCTTTGTACTGTGACTAGTTAGCCTTTCATCTTTAGTTTTACTTAATTTAGAGGAACTCTAAAGTTTATCTGGACCATCATTTCGCCTAAAATATTCCCCCTCACAAAAGCAAATACATCAGTGTAAACAGTGGAATAACTATATACTAAAGTTGGGAGAGCAGGCAACCAGGACAGAGAGTGCATTAGCTCTACACCTGCAATGAGGGGTACAATTAGTATAGTAAAGGTTGGTGTGGGGTGAGAAGAGACATGTCCCCTCATGTAACAAGAAGCAGACATCAAGTGTTTTGAAGAGACAAGGTGGGTGAGGTAATACCTTTTACTGAACCAATTTCATTTGGGGGGAGAGAGAAGCTGAATGGTGCAGTTACACTGTCCTAACCCCTGGTGTAGAGGTCACAGGGAGAATAGTTACTGACTCTTAGGGAGGAGGGTGCATACACTGGTATGTGAACCCTTCCAGCCGTTGAAATGCTACAACAAAGCAGGTGCAGTGTCTGGAGTGTGGACAGGTCTTGGAGGGAGATGCAAGTCATGTATCAGTCAGGGTTGAGACAGTACTTGTTCCTGCCCATGAGTGCATGGGACTAGACTCTGACTTCTCATGCTCCCTTAATTCTAAGTAGTAGTCAAATGCAGGGATGGATTACTGTATGGGCCTGCCCAAGGGCCCCTGGCCTTGCCTGTGCTGGGGGGTTGGGCCTACCCTGGGCAAGAGATCAGGCTCCATGTTCCTGCCCTTCTGTCTCAGGCACCCCAACAGTGGGCCCACTCCTGCCACTCTGTTCCAGGCAAGCTGTCACTGTGTGTGTGGGGGGAGGAGGGACTTGGATCCAGAGGGCACTCCTGCCCCAGCTGTGCTCCGGTGGTGTTGCCTTCCAGGGCCCATGGCCCTGGCAGGAGTGGGGGCTGCAGTGAGGACCATACCATGCACCAGCCAGTTCTGTACCTGGAGGCAGACTGGCCAGAACCGGACTGGGGTGGGAGTGCCCCATGGCCCCAGCACCCCCCTCAGTGACAACCCTCCCAAAGCGGGCTACAGATGGAGAGGGGCCACCAGTGGGGGGCCAGGGCCCCAGGCAAGGGTCAGAGCCCTGGGGGTTAATCCACCCCAGTCAACTGCAGACAAGTCATGGATGGGAGGGGTGAAGTGATGAGGAGGTGTTAGGTAGCTATCGTTGTGATGCTGCCCCATTTAAGGGTGACCATGTATAATATTGTTGGTACCAATATTGCAAAATTGCAATAATCCAATATGCCACTGGAAAAGTTGTAATTTATTGAATATGATAGGGTCATTTATATGTGTGTGTGATGTGTGATACTTCTGTATCTAAAATTGACACTTCAAGAGATTTAGCCTCAGCTTTGTTCAGCCTGATTGCAGGCCAGCCAAAGGCCTGGGAATATGCCTATTTGTCATCAGGACATGTAGATACATGCCTGTGAACAGGAATGCTAAGAGTTTTTCCCTGGCCATATGTGATGTGCTTGTGTGGAAATACAGTATGTACAAGCACATGACAGAAACTATAAAATGCAGATTCCACACTTCCATTTTGTCTTCATTTCTGCTTCCTACTTCTGGATCTGAAGTTGTGAAATGAAGGATTGAGACCCATCCAGATACTGGATGTACTCAGAGGAACTGTGCAAGCCTTTAAACTGATAAGAATCTGATATTTACAGGCTTTGAAGTTATTTGTATATATCTGGCAGCTTTGATCATTTAACATTTCTCCTCTTATTTGTTTCTTTCCTTGTATAATAGACCTTTAATTTTAGTTACCAAAGTATTGGCTGGCAGTGTGGTATTTGGTGGTCCTTGTTTGGTGTAGGCAGTTTTAAGGTGTATTTCCTTCTTGAAGCATGTTTTGTGGTATCTGTCGATCACGTAGATCAGTATTTCCCAACTAGTGTGCCATGGCAGACAGGTGTGCTGTCAGGCTTGAGCAGGTGTGCCATGGAATTTTTTGAAAAAACGACACAAAGTTCTAGATGGGCTCATGAATATTAATAAGTTCATTTTGAGGCTATATGGTAGTGTGCCTCAAAATAATTAAAGGTAGTAAAGGTGTGCCACAGCTGAGAACAGGCTGTGAAGGACTGATGCAGATATCAAATTATTTGATGTGGCTGGAGGTGGTTACTGGATCTGTCAAAGTGTGATATGTGATTTTCTTATACATAGTTGTCTGGTGTGTTTCATTGGTGAAGCTAATGTATAATCCACTTCCATTTCCTTCCCTTCTCTCCAGTGACTGGAGAGGTTTTAATGGGCTGCTTCACCTTCAATGGTCCCTTGCAATACGTGCCTATGCTAAACAATCTGCTTTACTTTGTATTTAGCTGTGACACTTTTGAGTATCTTTCCCAGGCCCAAAAAAGAGCTGTGGGTAAGCTCAGAAACTTCTCTCTCACTAACAGAACTTGGCCTAACTAAAGACATTATCTCACACACACACACACCCTTGTCTCTCTAATATCTTAGGACCAACACAATTGTAACAACATTGCATATGTCAATTGTATTTCAGATTTTTCTTGGGAATGCTGATAAGTGCTGTATAAACACACAGGTAGACAAAAAGAAGACTCACCTAAATGTGCCACATCCCCATGGGTATGGGGGAGAAGAAGGAAACAGTAATGAGGTCATGCAAACAATGTGTATGATTTAATGGATCTGAATCATTTAACTGTCTTAAAAATTCCCAATCACACCATAAGTGTCTATACCCTCCGTTAGCATTTGCCTCCTCAGTTGGAATATATAACCCAAGGGTTTTTTGGCTCTTATTTTCATATTTTGTAAGATATTTCTAACTGTTCTCTTGTGGCTTGCTCCTTGGCCACACCATTAGTTCCATTTTAAAATAATTTATTTCCTCATTCTCCTGTCTACATTAGTCCTCCTTCCCATGGGACAACATGGGTAGACCAGGGCCCCCATACTCTGCTGCTGGCCAGTGGGCAGAGGTGGTCAGGGTTGTTTTCTTTTTTTTTTTTTTTTTTTTTTTTTTGGTGACAGAAGGTCTACTAATCAATTATAGAGCACACACTGGTGGCATTGTCGTCTCACGCTATAAAGATGCTGCTGAGGCTGTCCTCTTTCTTCACCTTATCTGGCTCAGGTATTCCACAGTGTGAAGGGAGAGACCCTCAAGGTTATGTTAACAGCAGCTGAAGATACGACAAACAGAGGCACCATTGTCAGTGTGTTTGAAACAGAAATTGAAATTTAGGATTCTGAGCTCCCACCTTCTGATCCATTCAGATTGTAAGCCCTACATTCTCTCATCTTGCAATTGATTGACACAGCTTGGCACCAGTCATGGCACCAATCATGTTATGGCCCTGGAGGTGCAAAGGAGTTGGGGAAAGGGGAAGGGACTTTCTCACAGCCATGAGTATACGTGTTTGGTTAACAGAACTGAGTAATGGCAATGTTTTCCACAGCCAGTGGTGATTTTAGCAGATAGCTCACTCCAGAGGGTAACAGAGACAGAAAGAGCTCAGCTACTGCTGGTGTCATGGGGCCTCCTAGGGCCTGTATGCTGCTCACCTGTGTACTGCAATGGTGGCAACTGAAGTAATCACTTAGTGGTGTGGGAAAGTGTCCTACCATGGCAGAAAAAATAAAGCAACCTTCCTTAGAAACCTTTGTCAGGGGAGTGCAGACCACATCCATGGATGTTTCACTGAGATCTGTAAGGATGATTCCCTGGACAGCCATAGCAACTATACCTCTCTTGAGTGTTTCACTTCCTCTTCTGGCACAACTAATAAAGATTAAATCAGCAGATGTATCCTGCTACTTCGGGGATTTCATCCCTGTAATTTGAAAGCAAACTGCCTCCTTACCTGCCATTAGACTCACCCATGCTTGACTCTTGGAGTGGCTAGAATGTGGTAGGGTAAAAACATATCCTTGCTCGCTGCACAGCTGGATTGCCTGGTCTCCTACCCTCCATACTTCTCCTTACTGTTCACAGGGGTAGGATGCCTATGGAAAGTCAAGCAATCAAAATTTAGGAGTTACCTGAATGAAGGTTGCCCATGCAACCCTTGTGTGTATGTATCATTACACAATCTTTGTATGCTCACATACTATTTTTTCTGCAGGAACCCATGTCATGCAGTGCACTGATAGACCATGCTCTGGAGATGAATCAGTGCTGGATAGTGATGGAGTACTGGCTATAGTATTCCTGCCTCATTTGTTGCACAAGTTGGAAGGTGTGTAGTGAATGACGCAGAGGCTGCAGAAAGAGAAAGGATGGTCTCATAGTTAAGGTAGCTGAATGCTTGCTTGGAGAATTGGATTCCATCTCTGCCTCTGCCACAGAGTTCCTATGTAATACTGGACAATCAAAACAAGCAAGGAGTCTTGTGGCACTTAAAGACTAACAGATTTATTTATCACATGAGCTTTCATGGGAGAAAGTCGCACTTTGTCATATACTCCTCCCACGAAAGCTCATGCGATAAATAAATGTGTTAGTCTTTAAGTGCCACAGGACGCCTTGCTTGTTATTGCAGAACTAGACTAACATGGCTGCCCCTTTGGAACTGGACAATCAAGTCTCTTTAACCAAACTTTTGCCAGGTGGGCCCTAACTGAGTGTTCCTCATTTTATGGCTGTCCAGCTCTAGACCTTGGGATCTGATTTGTGCAAGTGCTGAGCAAACATCAGCTGCAGACAAAAGATGGGGTGGCTTTAAGCATAGGTGTTATAAAATGCAAAGTACTCTGAAAAAATCACCTTGTAAGTGCCTCAAACTGGGCACCTACAGTTAGTGATGTTGGCATTGTGCCTCAGGTCCTGTCTATACAATAGAGCTGCAGTGTTGTAGCCGTGGTAGCCCCAGGGTATTGGAGAGGTGAGGTGGGTGAGGTAAGGTCTTTTATTGGACCAACTTCTGTTGAGGCGACATTACCTTTGGAGTGATAGAGCTCTTCAAGCACTGCATTGTTTTTTTCACCCTGCTCACTTGACATTTTTTTCTTTCCCTTGCTGCCCAGCTATTCAGTATTTCCTCTGCCCTGTGAGGAACAGGACCTGAGAAATCAGATTATTAAAGCCAGAGGTGAGCAGTTTGCTTTTCATGTTCTAAACCATATGGGCAAGGAACTATTAAAACATAACTTTATGTTGATGTGTCCTTTCCACTTAATTGACCCATAGTGCTGCTCCACACTTGAGCAACGGGCTGAATAAGTGATAGCATTCACCAAATAGTACAGGTGGGGGATAGGGTCCAATGCTGCCTCTAATTAGCTGTAGGCTGTGAGCGTGAAAAATTTCTTTGCGTGCGCAAACAAATTTCTTTGTCGGCACCAATCTTAGCACTATTGAATTTTTTTGTGTGCACTTTGTTTTGTTCCAAAGGGGCAGCCGTGTTAGTCTAGTAAAGCAAAAAAAGCAAGGAGTCTTGTGGCACTTAAAGACTAACAGAGTTGTTTATTGCATGATATATATTCTCCCACCAAAGCTCATGCGATAAATAACTGTTAGGCTTTACTTTGGTGAGTTTCATGCCCTGTGTGCACACACACCTGCACAGCTTAGAGGGAACAGTGAGAGGGTCAGACTCAGTGTTTGGCTAAGAGCTGCACCTAGCTCTGTGCAGCATGTATGTATGTGGCAGCTACTCTTACAAATGATTCCCTCAGCCGCCCCTTCCTGAGCTCTCTGACCAGGGGCCTGCTGGCTGCTTTAGCCAGCTGGGGCCTTGGAAGAACATTTGGAATAGCCCTAGAGAGGAAACCCAGCCTCCAGCCTGGCCGCAGGGGTCAGGAGGTAATCAAATCAAATCAAATCAAATCATAGGGCTGGAAGGGACCTCATGAGATCATCCAGTCCAACCCCCTGGGAATTGAACCCAGGACCTTCTGCATGTTAAGCAGAGGTGCTAGCCGCTACAGCAGGGGGGCGTTATCAGCCCAAGCCCTTGGCACACAGCCTCTGCTTGCTGCTGCTGCTGCTGCTCATTAGCCCGCCTAAGGCGCGCGCCCCCGCCCTGCTCGTCGCCCGCGGCCAGGAGCCTTCGCGGGCGCCGCTGCTGCTGCGGCGGCTGCTGAGCCGGAGCGCGCGCGGCGGGGGCCGGTGACGTGGCGCGGGCCAAGGGCTCTGCCAGCACGTGGCCGCCCCGCGCGCGCTATATAGCCGGGGCTCGCGGCTCGCCGGCGCTTCAGCACCATGGAGAGCGGCCGGCTCCTGGCGCTGCTCAGCGCCGCCCTCGTGCTGCTGCTCGGCGCCCGCGGCCAGGAGGAGCCGGAGCTGCAGCCCCGCGCCCTGGATCTCTACTCCACCATGGAGGACACCTCGCACGAGAAGGAGCTGGTAGGAGCGAGGCGGGGAGGGAGGGACGGGCGCGGCTCCCGGCCCCGCCAGGGCTGGGGGGCCCCGGCTGGGCGCAGGCGGAGCTGACGGTGGGCGTGTGTCCGCAGATCGAGGCGCTGCAGGAGGTCCTGGAGAAGCTGAAGAGCAAAAGGCTCCCGATTTACGAGAAGAAGTTCGGCCAAGTCCCCATGGTGAGTAGTTCAGCGCCCAGCCCGGCGCTGGGGGGAGACTGTCTGGGTTATGAGAGCAGGGCCCCGGCACACAAGCAGCTGAAACTGAAAAGTGTGTGTCTAGGGGGGGGGAGAGACAGTTCTCAAATGCACCAGCGTAAGGGTCTCACTCCGGAGTCAGTCCGGCGCCTGTCGTAGATTTACACCTGTGCAGGGACTTCCTTTATATTTCTCCCACCCCACCCCTGAATTTCCCAACACCCCCCCCCCGGTTGTCGGCTAGTAACAATGTTAGATCAGTTTAGTGAGCACACCCCAACAACCCCTAAATTTCAAGTCCTGGGGAGAGCACTGCACCTGTGTCACTGAGATCACTCTTCTCAGGCTGTGAATGAGGGGCGCCTCTCCTGGGAAAATATCTTTGTAGTTCATTGAGCTGATCACCTTTTTTGTAACTCTTCTGTTTCATTTCTGCAGTGTGAGATACGTGGTTGGGTTTGGCTCCTGGTGCTGGCACATTCAGTCTAACATTCTTGCTCCAAATGTCACTTCCCCCACCCTATCTCAAAACCACCAGGATGGAAGCTGAACAAAGATTTCCCTAACACCCTCCTTACACCCCCCTGAATTTCCCAATCCCCCCCAGTTGTCAGCTAGTAACAGTGTTATACCAATTTAGTGAGCACCCCCAATGACTCCCACACCTCCCTGTATACGTCCCCAATTTCAAGTCCTGGGGACAATACTGAAGCTGAAGCGATTTAAACAAATGTAGCCCACAACATGGAACTTAGAGATGACACACTTTCTAGAAGCTGAAAATAAATAAAGGAACGTAGCTCCTACGGTATCCTGGGTGCTGTAAAAATAACCAGGAATTGAGCCCTTGACCAGATCGGTGTGCTTTGCTCTGTTGTCTAACAGTTTGTTGCTGTTTGCAGTGTGATGCTGGTGAACAGTGTGCAGTGAGGAAAGGAGCGAGAATCGGGAAGCTCTGCGACTGTCCGAGAGGAACCTCTTGTAACTCTTTTCTTTTGAAGTGCTTGTAAAGAATTTCTTATGGAGCAACAACAAAAGGACCCAATGACCTTGCCTGAAAGTAATACCTGTGCTAACCTGAAGACAGTGCTGGAGAAAACTTCTTGTGGTTTGTTGTTCAGGGAAAGTTAGTTAGAAAGTCTAATGGTGCCGGTGCAATGCTTTGTCTGACCTTCAGCATTTGTACTCTCTTTCTCTGTTTAATTTTGTCACTCAGAATCTGTGTATTTCTGTGTAGAGGAGTTTAATCTTATATTTGGAAATTGTATTTTTGTATGTGGAATGTCCCCATGAAATTTAGGTCTAGGCAGCACTTGTAAATTACAGGACTCCCCAGAAATGAAATGAAGGGGAAACAAAGATAAAATCGAACAGCATATACAAATTATATACAGCAATGTTTTGAGTCTGTTGCCTTTTTGCATCACAGTCTATAGGTCTGCTTCATGCTAGGGAAATTGTATGACTGACTATGCCAGCATTATATCTTAACAGAACAATACTGAAACACCATTCTGTTGACCAGTCCATTTGGCTACTTCTACTAATGTCACTGAAAGCCAAGAAAGTCCAGTTTTGGTATTGCACTCTCTGAGCTGAACGAATGGAGGCACTTTGGATATAGCATGCTCATTCCCTAGAAGAAGGGGGGAAGTGCCTCATTGCTAAATAACTCTCCTGGAAAAATAAGCAGTGGATTTGAGTGGTCGAGCCAGTCCTCCTTGCTCTGAAGGATGACTGCTTTTTGATTTGGAAGCCAAGGGTATATGTGAGGGTGATGGGCAAAACCTGAGAAATATGAAGAGCTTCCAGTTTTCCTCAGAGATGTAGAGGGAAAAACACTCTGGCCCCCCATCTTAATTCAGTTAAGCACACACAACTCCATTAGCACCAGGAGGAGAGTGTTCATGCCTCTGAGGGTAGAATTTAATCCACCCTGTAGATTTAAGGAGGCTAATCTTACAATATTAACCAAATACTAGAGGAAAGCTTGCATGAAATGAATGGGACTCACTGATATAGTAAAATCTCCCTGTCTGGTTATCAGTTGCTTTCTCAGAGCTACCATAGAGGAAGAACTGTCTAGATTTATTTACAAAGTGATGCAGAATGTTTCAGTGATTGAAAGGCACATGAGACAAATTATTCACATATTTCTATAACGAACTGATGAAAAGCTTCTAAATATATGTGTTCTACATGTTTAAAAGATGTCCTATATGTTTCAAAAAAAAAAAAAGCCAACTGTGTTTTCACCCTTTATTTAGTCACCGTTAATAAAATCATTGTTACAAGTACAGTGTTTGGAAAAAGTTTTAATTTTGACAACAAGTACTGCAAGGCATTTCTTTTATAAACTGTGAAGGATTTTAGCTTTCTTTTGTTTTAGTTATAACTGCATTATTAAAACATTTTGGATCAGATAGTCAGAGCTCCTATCTGCAAAAATCCAGGTCAGTTATCATGGTTGTGCATACAAATGGCATGTGCAAATGGACGGTTAGGTACTTAAAAAGATATTTCTGCTGCAATGTCTTGATTTTTGTGTACAAATGGAGGCTTAGCTTCACAATTCAATTAATTAAACTTCCTGCAAATGTTTATGATTTTGCCAGAATGTCATAATCAAATAGTCAGTTATTGCTCTTTGTTTACTCTGGGAGACATATGTCAGGACTGAAAGAGACAGATTTCTGACTTGTCTTTATGCCAAGGTTGTTGCATGACTTAGGTTTCATTGCCATTGTATATCAATTAACACCCAAGTAAGGGCAGTTAGTGATATGTTGTCTTTTTGTAGAGCACTGAGTTGAGCAAAACTCAGCCTTCTCAAAAATCAAGAAACACACACTTAAGGTTGCCCATGCATCCTTAACCTTGCCCCCTTTCAGCAGCGCCCCAATAGACCCTATTAACTCACATACCTTGACTCTGCTAATCCCATACTTGCTGAAATGGATAAGTTCTTCACATCTTTTTACACGCTTTCACCCTCACCTAACAGTAATAAATTAAAAAAAATAATGGCCATGCCGCCTTCCCCCTAATCTCCACCAGCAATGCTGCAATATGTACATAGCACATATTCACGCTGACCCTTGAAACATTAAAAGCAGGAGGTTCAAGATCCTAATGTATACTCACACATTTAGTCATTTTCTAGAAAGAATAACTTACATGTATAATTTAAGAACCACTTTACAGACTTTTACAATTCCCTTGCCCTGACGCTCTGTCTGCATTTGAGCTCCCTGTGTGTTAATGGGGTAGAGCATGGCTGAAAGAGGGCAGAGTTAAGATTGCACATGCACCCTTAACTCGACATTGCCTGTTTTTTCAGAAGCTTGAGTTTCAAGACAGCATTCTGCAAGAAGGTGACATCATTAAGCAATTTTGACTTTGCATTAACAGCTTTTCCACATTGAATGGTTGTGGGATTTCTGACTGGGAAAAGACATGAGTTAGTAGTCATATGGGCAATTGTATTTATCATATCCTGCAATTACCATACAAAGCTAGCTGTTCCTCCACCACACATATATCAGCTGGGTCCCACCTGCACTGCGTCAGCATACGTCCTCTGGTTGTGCCCCATAGCCATACAGTGCATTTCTCTTGCCAATCTGCCTGGCCTTGTCCCTTCTACTTCATCCACCCTTCCCACCACAAACAAGGAACACATCTCCCTGATATTTACTCCTGGTTTATAAAAGGAAGCTGGGTGGGGTGGGGTGTGCTGTCAGAGCTGAAGGTGCAGAGGCATTGGGGTGCAGGGGAGGTTGAGGTCTACCAGCAGTGCTCGGGGCTACACATTGGCTGAGGTACATGGGCATACCTGGGAGTTGCAGTGTGGTTGAGGTACTGGAAGATTGGGGTGCACTGGCAGAGCTGTGGTGATTGGAGTTTAGAGCCTTTGATGTCCACTGGCAGAGCTCGAGATGCCAGGCGACTCTCACCTGAGCCCTCTGATTCTTTTGCATCCCCTACTCTGCAGTCTCATTTATCCTCTTCCCCAAAACCAGGCCTTCTGTCATGGCAGTCCCAAACCTTTTCCTCTTAGTCTCCTGTTCCTTAGCCTCCTAATGCCCTTTCCTGCCTAGGGAGCTGTTACATGGCTAGTTTTTCTCCCCAAAGCCTTTCTTTACATTTTCCCCAAATGATATGTCCTCCGATGACTCTCAAACTAAGCAACCTCCAGCAACTCAGGGCAGGTCTACCCTGTAAAATGCTGCAGTGACACAGCCCCACTGCTGCACAGTTTTGTTGATGAGAGGAGCTCTCCTGGTGGCAGAGCTGTCTATAACAGGGGTTAGGTCTGTATAAATGCATTGCTCAGGGGTGTGGTTTTCTCACACCCACTGAACAGTGCAGTTATACCTATCTACATTTATAGCTTAGACATAGCCTCAGTTCAAAACTCCTTTAGTCTGAGGTGGGTCTTGTGATGCTTAGCTTTGCTAATCGCAGGGTGAATTCACAGTCACTAAGAGGCCTGTGAGTCATCTGATCATTAGGACTGCTCAAGTATAAGGCAAAAGAAGGAAATCGTTTTGGGTGGGAGTGAGGAAGCTGTAACTTGGGAACCCCTTAAACAAATGACTCCCAAAGCTGAATCATTAATATTACTTCTGCCCCCAGCACACCAAATTTCAAAACAATCTGAGTAACCCTTTGGCTTATAGTAAAACAAACAAGGAGTCCTGTGGCACTTTTAAAGACTAACAATGCATTTTTTTCACATGTGCTTTCATGGGGAAGTCTCACTTTGTCAGATGCCAGAAAGTGGAGAAAACTTACATTGAAAATAAAACCTTACAGTATCTGAAGGAAAAATAAATCTTGTGATTACATTTGACTTGTAGATCACTTACAAGATTCAAGTGTAAAGTGTATAAAATGGCAGGACAGGAAACACTCTAGCTACATTTCTGGATTGGTGCATATGCATAGCAAATATGTCCTTTTAAAAGATGATGTCAGCTTGTGTTCTCCCAAAGACTTAATGGGAGCTATGCACTATTACAGGTAAAACTTGACAGACTGAGATGGTTTTGACTTGTATCACATCAATAGTTTGATTTTTAGTGCTTGTGAAAAACAAACAAAACCTAGCAATGTGTCCCCCCCCCCAAACATAGATCTTTGGAAATCCTTGCTCAGATGACAGTAAACTGGGGTCCTTAGCTCTATGCTGCACCTCCTGAGGCACACCAGATTTCATGTCAAAGAAATCTGGATAAACTTTAGATGACTTAGTCCACCTTTAAACAGATCTCAAAACACACTTTACATATAGTAGCACCTCTGCTCCTCTCAGGTATAGGCCAGTTTCTCTTGTGCTGCTGTAAGTTGTATGTTAAACTTCTCTGCACCAACCTGGTCACCTACACACTGGAGGACAGGGTGTAGGAGTCCCCTGAGGGCGAGCTAGTGGCATGCCTGTGGTCTGATGCTCTACCTGGTGGCGGACAGACAGCACCAGTGTTTGCCAAGGGCTACAAGAAGACTAAGCGGGGGCTGCATTAAACTGGAATATTGTCATCTGGCCAACCTACCTTGTTGGTCGGCTCTACTTGCTATTTTTTTGCATCTGTGCTTGTCTCCTCTAATCCTATAAAAGAGGGAAAGATGTAACCATGTCATGCAACTGCTATGGCAACTTTT
Source organism: Podocnemis expansa (assembly GCA_007922195.1). Taxonomy (NCBI): domain Eukaryota; kingdom Metazoa; phylum Chordata; order Testudines; family Podocnemididae; genus Podocnemis; species Podocnemis expansa. Next base: position 48,988,995 of record ML681990.1, on the reverse strand, counting down.
CATTGTTCGTGGCCTCCACCAGCATTAACTCTGGCTTCTATCAACATAATCTGTGGGATGCAATCAGTAAGGAATGGTACTATGAGTACTACCAGTCCACATGGTTTTATGGAAAATAGGTTCTCTCACAAACTTGATATAATACGTTGATGAGATTACAAGTTTAGCTGATAAAGGTAATTGTGTTGACATAATATATTAGGACTTCTGTAAGGCAGTTGACTTCCTCCCATAGGATAGTCAGGTAAAAAAAATAGCAGAATAAAAAACTGGTGTAGCTCAGAGTAAATGGATTAAAAAGTGGTTAACTAATACCTCACAGAAAGTTGGAGTGGTCATCTAATGGGAGCCTTTCTTGTGGGATCCCACAGTGATCTGTCCTTATTTCAATCCTATTCAATAGCTTTATCAATGAGCCGGAAAGAAATATATAATCGTTGCTGTTAAAATTTGCAAAATGACACAGAAAGTGGTGGAGTGCTATGTAATGATGGCAACAGGTAAATTAACAGGCAGACATGGAGATTTGATAAGATGGGCTCATTGGAATACTATGCATTTAGTGTAGCCAAATGTATGGTCAGGTATATAGAAACAGAAAATGTCAGTCACACAAGATGGGGGACTGTGTCTTGGAATGCAGTGACACTAAAAAAGTCTTGAGGATGTGGTAGATAACCAATCAAACATGAACTCCAGTGCAGTGCTATAAGTAGGAGGGCAAACACAATCCTCTGGTGTGTGTTTTTCAAACCTTGGGTCAGGACCTAGTTCTGGATTACAGACCCTCAAATACCAGATTGTGGTGCCCCCCTGCTGCCATTGCCAAAAGACTGGAATGCATTGCTCAAATATGCAATTGTTGGGCTGCGGACATAAATAATTTTTTTCAATTGGGTCCCAAGAAAAAAAGGTTTGAAAATCACTCTCTAGTGTAGAGCAAGTAGGCGCAGGGGGACATTGGTGAGACCATTACTTGAATGTTCTGTTCAGTTCTGATGTCCACACTTCAAACATGATGTTAAAAATTGGAAAGGGTTTAGGAAAAGATCAGCAAGAATGATTCAGATCTGGAGAATATATATTATAGTGAGAGGCTTAAGAAGTTAAACCTATTTAATTTGTCCAAGAAAAATTGAGATGTGACTTGATCCCAGCGATCTGCAGAAGAAAGAGATATCTGACAGCAGAGTCTAACCCACAATGCTGCTTTAATAGCAGACATTATGAGGGTCAGTGGTTGGAAGCTACAGTTAGATAAATTCAGGCTAGCTATCAGACACAGCTCTTTAACAGTGAGGGTAATTAATCTTTGGAACATCTTAGTTAATGATCAGCTGTGGTTGTTACTCCATCATTTGATGTTTTAAAATCAAGACTGGATGGCTTTCTTAAAGAAATGTTCTGTCTCAAACAGAAGTTATATTTGATGAAGAGATCACTGTGTGAGGTTCTTTAGCTTGTGTAATGCAGACCCTCAGAGCAGATTATTATAATGGTTCTTTCTGGTCGTAAACTCTATGAATTCAGCACCAGGTTTGAATCTGGTCCTAAAAATCATTCTGGATCATCAAAATTTGCAAAGACAAATCTCTTGCTCTTAGAGAATTCCAAGCATAGCTAGATGAAAAATTGGTACAGTACCATGTGTGATAGGGTGCACAAATGCCACACCGGGCAATGAGGGTTAGAGACCTATCCTGAGCCTTGCCAGCCCCACCCTACCACACCTGTAGAAAATGTGTCAGGAGGAGTTAGAAAGAAAGGGAACTGCCCATTTAGTGGCAGGCTGGGGAAGGGAGTAAATCTGAAACCTGTAGCTGAGGGAATAATAGTGTAGTGGCTAGCACCTCTGCTTAACATGCAGAAGGTCCTGGGTTCAATTCCCAGGGGGTTGGACTCGATGATCTCATGAGGTCCCTTCCAGCCCTATGATTGATTGATTGAACATTGATTGAAAGCAGACTCATTCCCTAAGACAAACACACAAAGGTCCCTTCTTGAGCAAAGGAAGAAGCTGCTTCAGAGAGAGCCTGAATGCTCCCCCTCACACCCTCCATGAACTCTGGACTTTGGTAAGCCCCTTTATTTTTTGCTTGATCTATCCCAGCAGGCGGAAAGCCCTTGGAGTGAACTGGCTTGGGAGTGGATCATACCATGTGAGGAGACAGTTGTTGCCTGGAAAAAAGCACTGCCACACTGCCATCCCAAGGTAACATGAGGTGGATGGTCTCCCTTCATACCCCCTTAATCTGGGACAATTGCAGGGGTGGAGATAGGAAGTGGCTCAGGGAGGACAGCTTTAAGTAGTCTAGTCTGTCAGATCACTGGTAGCCCTCAAAGGGCCTTGAGTTGGAGCCTGTGGAATAGTAGGGCCTGGACTTTTTTACTAACCTCCTGCATGTCCTGGACCTTAGCCCTGCCCACTGGAGATGCTACCTAACCAACCAGCTCCTGAGTGGGGAGTGTCACACCCTGTTTAATAAACTTTGCTAAACTACTGTGGCAGATTTATGACTGGCTTGGCTCTTTGATTCAAATCTAAGTCAAACAACACTATGTTGGTGACATCCATTGATATGAATTTTATTAGTAATAATATTATGTGGTAAATATGCAGACCCAAGCTCACTCAGATAGTTTCCCCTGGCATCTTAAGATATCTTTTATTGATGTTTATAAAATAGCTTGCCAAACCATAAACTTGTGGTGCATTTATGAAAAAGAAATCTTTTTTTATATGGGATATAAAAATAGAATTAAAATTTTAGTTACCTAAAATATTTGTGTTGTATTTGATAACTGTAGTCAATTTTATAGAAATTAGTGAAATCCTTTTGAGAGGAAATCAAACTTATGCAAAGGAAGGTACCAAGTAAGTTTCAGACACTATACAGAGCTGAGCATTTGACCCCCCAAAGTTCAGACAAGAGTGACAAGTTGATGTAAGAGGAAATTCTGTTGCTAGGAGACAATAACCAATAAGTTGACCTAGATAAATTGGAACAGTGGGCCAATAAAAATGACCTAGATAAATTGGAACAGTGGGCCAATAAAAATCTTATGAAGTGCAATAAGGACAAGTGTAAAGTCCTGCATGTGGGACGGAAAAACCCCATGCACTGCTACAGGCTGGGAAACATTCAGCTGAGTAGCAGCAGTATAGAAAAAGACCTGGGGGTCATGGTGGATGGGAAGCTAGATATGAGTCAGCAGTGTGCTCTTACTGCCAAAAAGGCCAATGGCATACTGGGCTGCATCAAAAGAAGTATTACCAGCAGATCAAGGGATGTGATCATTCCCCTCTATTCTGCACTGGTGAGGCCACATCTGGAATACTGTGTCCAGTTTTGGGCTCCCCACTACAAAAAGGACAGGGACATGCTAGAGAGAGTTCAGAGGAGGGCAACCAAAATGATTAAAGGGCTGGAGCACAAGCCCTATGAGGAAAGACTGAAAGCATTAGGCTTATTTAGTCTGCAGAAGAGAAGATTGAGGGGGGATTTGATAGCAACCTTCAACTACTTGAAGGGGTGCTCCAAGGAAGATGGAGCTCGACTATTCTTGGTAGTAAAGGAGGACAGCACGAGGAGCAATGGTCTCAAGTTGCGGTTAGGGAGGTCGAGGCTGGATACTAGAAAAAACTTTTTTACTAGGCGAGTGGTGAAACATTGGAATGAGCTGCCAAGGGAGGTGGTGGAGTCACCATCTTTGGAGGTGTTTAAGGCCCGGCTGGATAAAACCATGACTGGGATGGTTTAGTGGGAGTGGTCCTGCCTCTGTCAGCGGGTTGGACTAGATGACTTATGAGGTCCCTTCCATCCCTAGGATTCTATGATTCTATAAGTACCATAAAATGTGAGATCACTTTAAATAACTTGAGTCAACAAGAGTACAGAGATGGTTTGAGTGCCTAAGGGTGTGCAGACTAGAAAACTAGTTCCTCTATTTCAGCAGAGCGGGCATTTGTATTCTATTAAAAGAAAGTTGGGGGAAAAAAAAAGCCTATCAGCCTAGTGATTTTTCAGATAACATAGGAGCTGGGGTGTCACAAGCAAGTAACAGCTTATAAGACAAAAGTGAGAAACTTGTATTAATAAATTATAAGACTTAAAATAGTTGACCATTATTTCAGCATTAGAATAACAGAAAAGTTTTCATTAAAAGATAGGGTTACACTTTACCAATGGTAACACCTACTTGTGACTTTCAAGTAAAATTTAGAAGTATATTTGAGGTTAATATGTGATATTTGTGTATGAGACAGAGAATAAAATGGTACAATTCAAGTTATAGTCAGAGAAGGCAATGCTGAATATAATTGACAGTTATATAATAATTGTTTAAGGCCAGATTATCAGTTGAGCATGTAACTTCTTCAGTGAAGCTGCATCACTTTAGAGCCAGAGCATCAGCAGGTATAAATTTTCAAACTTGAGAATTACTGTTACTTGAAAAGTTACAGATTGTCCCATATTTCTGAGTGGTACAAAGGCTGTTACATCAATGAAGTTTTTGTATCAAAGGAATTAAAAGCACATCTCCAGACTAGAAGAGAATGTGTTTGTCACTTTGTAATAAGACTCTGATTTGGTTTTATTAATTTTTGATCAAATGTTAACAATGTCTTTCAAATATATTAATTTGAATATTTGTTGCAATTATAAAATCACTTTCATTTTGCTTGCTGTAATTTACCTAGTTGAGTGATGAATGAAACATAGAAAAGTATTCATTGCCTAGAAACTCTTTTTTACCTCAGAATTAAGGTTGACCAGTAGAGTCTTGTACCCTTCCAGAATGTGTAATAGGCCTATATGTAAATCACTCACTTCCTATCATCTGGAAAGGGAGAGTTACAACATATGTCACGTGCACGTTGTAGTGTCACTTAACAGAGGGAAGAGTTAAAATGTTTTTGTGATGTGTCCTTTAACACTGTATTTCCTGGTTTTCAGAAGTTTTGTGAGATACAACAATTTTCCAGTCAAACTAATGTTAAACAGTAAATTGGTCTCAACTTAAAAATGTTATGGTGGTACCATCTCACTATAAGAAGGCTTGGTTCTGAACTTTAGCTTAAGTAACACACAATCCAGTGAATTAATGAATAACTTGGTCTGTGTGTGTGTTATACCACATAATTCACAGTGTTCTATTAAGTTTTTATGGGCACAGAGATTTTGAGCATGGCTGTGAGTAGAGAGCTGGGCAGCTATGTGATGCTATTACCTTTCCCTCCTTGTGGGCAGCTCCAGCCAGGAGTTCTGAAATCATGGAGTAGAGCTGTTGCTACCACCGCTTCTTAAAATTTGTCTCATCTCCACCTTTGAGACAGGAGCACTGCTAAAGGAAGCTAAAAAACACACAAAGGATGTCCATCAGATCCCCTTTACACTGTCACTTCAGAACCAGCTGCTGTGGTGGGATTTGGCTTGCCACTATCACAGGACCTGTTGCTACTTCCATGAATGTTGCTATGTCCATCGCTACTCAGAGGCCACTGCTGCAGAACTGTCTGCTGCTGCTGCCGCCACTACCACAGGACCTACCATCACCAGGAGACCTGAAGGTGCCAACTTTTATTTCTGCCAGTGGTGGGTGGGCTCTCAGGGGAGAGGCAGCGTAAGGTGGGAAGACACATAACTAGTCACATCTCTTCACAGTGGACTTCCCTGCACCCTGACCATGGCCATCGCACTGTCATTACCCCCACTTACTTGTGGAGATGGGATGCAGAGTTTCTATTCTCACCCTCTCATGTTTGGCCACTCTTCTGGGCAGCTGGGTGGGGAGTGCTTCCTATGCCAGCCCCTCCCATCCACTGCTCTGCAGTGCAACAGCTGCCTGTGAGACAGCCTGGCTTGGGAAGCAACTTCTGCTCTCTGGGTTCTGGGCTGGCTACTAGGGACAGGGGCCAAGTGAACTAGAAATGTGTGGGTGGGAGTGCTCCGAGTCCTCCTGCTTGCTCACCACTGACCCTGGCAGCGAGCCTGGGCAGGGAGCAGAGGCCACCTCCCCCAGCCAGGCTGTCTGGTAGGAAGCAGCTGCTGAACCGCACAGAGCAGTGTCTCAGCTGGAAGTGCCTGGCCTGACCCAGATGCTGGGAGCAGCTTATTGGCAGCCAGCCCAGTGGGTGCTGGGCACCCCCTTTTTCCCATGGGTGCTTGGGCCCCTGAGCTCCCTTGGAGTTGGCACTCACCAGGGGCCACCACCAAAGTATTTCAGGGGAAAATAGGAAGTCAAGATGAGAATCCAAAATTGGAGTGGGGGAAGCAGAAGCAAGGGACCCTTGAACTGAAAGAGAGTGGGGAAAGAGAAGCAAGGATGAATATGAGGCAACTGAGGATCAAGTAGAGGATTTGAAGCTCTGTCAGAAAGGAAGGCCCTGTGCAGACTAGGGTGTGGATGAAGAAGAAAAGCAAAAAATGGGACCTAGCAGCTGAGGACTGGAATGAGACCACTATGGAAAGTGGGGCCAGGGAAAGAACCAAAGGAGTGATCAGGATGGAGATAGATGCTGGGTACTGGGGGAGGAGATTAAGGTTGGGCAGACAACTTGAAGCTAAGTAGATGCAGAAGTCATGGAGAATTACAGGAGCAGTAGTTCAGAAGGGAGCTGGAGGGAGGAAGGAATCAGGAAATGAGGAGAACATGACTGAGTGGGAATCTGAGGAATTGAATGGGCAGTGGGTTGTGGCGTGATTGCTTAATTCAGTGTGTAGGCAGAGTAGCGAGTGCAGAGGACCAAAGGCTTAAAGAATGACTGATTCATTTAGGTTTTCTAAGACAGTGGGTGTTCTTTAGACAGTGGTTTATGTCACATTCATTTTAACAAATGGCATTCCATGTCCTGTACTCCTTTGTAATATGTTCTTTTATTGAAGTAATTCATGCAAACAAGACTAATACTACTTATTGCCAAGAGACATTCAGCTTGTTTATTAATATTGTAGCTCTTGTTTTCCTTGTCATAACACTCCAACTCCAAATAGATCTTCAATAAAAACTCAGACTAGCACACACCAAAGCTGTAAGAAATTAAATAATAAAGATATGTCCTCTCATAATAGCCACACTGCATAAGGGAAAAATTGTATTACTGAGGAAATCACTGTTCTACTTTATTGACATTTGACTCTTGTATTTTTTCTCTTCTAAATTTTGACCTAATATTAGTCAGATTTCTGTTTTAAATGGGCCATACCATCCATTTCACTTCTCTTCCTCCACAGAGCTTGAGGATGTTTATTTTGCACTGCACCTGCTATCATGGCAAATACAGTATTGTTGCTGTAATGCCAAGGCTTGCTTCCTACATCAACGAAAGGAGTTATCCACCTCTCTGAGACAGTAGCCATGTCTACATGGGGGTTAGATCAACCTAACTACAAGGTGCAGGCGATGACATTTTTCATAGCCTTGGATGACTTTGACCTAAGTTTCAGGTGCAGACCAGGCCTTAGGAAGGAGTCCATGAGGCTTTAAAGTTCTCCAGCTCATTTTTGAAGAAATAGGCCCAATGCTTAATTTCTGCCATATTCCATACGCTGCTTGATTGTACTAGATCTGATATGAGTGAAGAATACAGAACTAGCAGGTGAAATACATATCACGTGTGTGTAAAGGTTGGGTGGAAATAGGAAGATGTTTTTCCTTTTCGTTTCCCATGAAAAGAAGCAGGTGGTGTGTATTTTCTCCCTGTCATTTACTGACATATCATCTACCCCAATTCAGCTAGGGTTACTTTTATTTGAACTTCCCAAAAAGAAAACACTGCAGGGGGGTGCCTCCCCTGCCCTGCCCCCTTGGCCCCAGTCCTGGCCTCACACATAGCCCCCTCCACCCCCCTGGCCCCGATTCCAGAAGCCTCACACGCTACCTCTGCCCACAATCCCAGCTTCACATGCTGCCCCCTACCCACAGACCCAGCCTCACATGCTGCATCCCTCTACCCCCTGGCTCCAAACCTGGGCTCACATGCTGCTCTCCCACGTGGCTGTGCTGTGCTCACACCATGGCCCAGCTGCAGAGGCCTTCTTCTGCCAAGCAATGCTATAGCTGGGTCCAAACAGTGAGCAGAAGTGGCCAAGCAGGCAACTGCTAGGCCCCTCTGCTTACTGTTAGGGTTCCTATCTCTAAAGTCTGGTGTTGCTTGGCAGCAAAGGGAGGCCTCAGCAGAGCAGGGAGGAGGCTCGTTGGCTCTGGCTAAATCCAGACATATATTTAGAAACCTGACTGGACAGATCTAATGTACGAAAAGGCCATGTCCAAGAAAAACTGCATGTATGGTAACCCTAAATTCAGCAACATAATTAGTTGTCATAAGCTTCTTGAGGATGGATGAAAATATTGCATTTTTCCTTGACTGGTTTTTAAGGTGGTGCATGTTCCGACTGTCTTCAGATCCACTGATTATGTTATGGTCTAAATACACAGTGACAAGGCACTAGACAGAATGATAGATCACACTGTAATAATGCTGTTATGGTTCCTCCCTCTCCTTTTCTTCATTTTCAGGTTTCTGCTAATTTTTTGACATTATAACCACTGTCTTTTCAGTTGCTCCATCCAGTAGGCAATTCATTTGAAAAACCATGATAATCAAATCAGTAATGAGCATATAGATGAAGTCCAAACTGAAAAGCATGAAACGCATGAGGAATAGTTAGAATTATTCAATATTACAATCCATTAAAGGTCTCCAGATGGAGGGCAAATAATAAATCATCTATTTATGCAAAACCAGTAGTGTTGTGTGTACCAAGTTTACAGATCCAGCAACCTCATTTTTAGTGAAGAGGATATGCTATTACTGAACAGAATTACATAGATCATGTCAGTGGTTTAAGTATAATCTGAGGGCCCCAGAACCTTCCTTATCTCTGGGTCCCTTCCTGTATTGTCCAGGTCCCCTTCATGCATGTGTAGGCCTGATTTTTCTAGATTCTGGAATCTGGGCCCCAGCACTCTAGCTTGTCAGATTTGTGGACCCCAGAATGCATTCTGGTTCATTTCAGCTTGCTTTAACCCCTGAATGGTGTCAAATTACCAGATGACTTAAACCAGCAGTGTCAAACATGTGGCTTGCAGGCTGAATGCAGCCCATAAACCTCTTCCATCTGTCCCGTGACTGTGCTCTGCAGGGCCACGGTCTCCTTAACAGAGAAAGAAAGGATGGTACCACAAAGTGCAGTTTCACATATACAGCACTCTGCAATGCTGCAAGAGTTACATAGCATTTTGACTTGCAGTATGTACTGCCCACCTGAAGTACATTTAAGTCAAATCTTGCCTGGCATAGCAAATGAATTTGACACCCCTGCTTACACCAGTAATTATTCAATCTAGCTTGTGCAGCTGCCTTTCATCAGTCAATATGCTAACAGTTTCCCCAGAGTCCTCAATACAATAACAGCATACTGCAAGAAAAAAATATCCCAATCATTTAAAAGGCTTGAGGGTAATGATTCACAGAAGGCAACATAGTGTATGTATCTCCATTTACAAGTAAAATCCATGAACACTGAACTCCAGTTATTGGGGTTCGTTCAGTTTCATGAGAGGATGGCTGTGAGTAATGTAAGTGATGGAAATTGTGCAATTCAGTTTGAATATTAGGAAGTTGCCTAGATTAAAGGCAAAGCAGAACCTAAAGATTGCAACTAGGAAACTAAATCTGTGGTGTTCCTGGAGCTCTGTGGCCATGTATATCCTACTGATCTATCAATGTCTGCACATCATGCTCACCTGCATTCTATCTGAGAACATGGAAGCAGCACTTAGTTGAATAGACCTAGAGTTCATTGCAGCATTCATGATGGACTTGAAGAGAAACCTTCTTCTTTAGCCAAAGGGAAGGTGCTGCCTCAGTTACCATTCCAAGAATGACAGCATGTTGGAGTGAAATAATTGTATATGCAGAAAGTCAAAAAGTGGTTTCATATCCCATGGGCTCCCCCTGCCCCCTAATGCATTTCAAGAAAGCATTTATTTTGATGCAAGTTTCAGATGAAGCTATGGCTCTGTTACAAAAATGTTAAAATAAATACTGGGGAGCTGTGTACAACAGCTGAAGCTATTTGAATTGTCTAATTCAGATACTGTGAGTTACTTTTCTGACATACATTTACTTGGAGTTGGACTGAAACAAAATAGAGAGCAGCTTGCCCTCATTTTCATTTTCTTAATCACACTTTAGATCTGAGTGCTATGATTATTCAATAGTACCCTAATTAGTATAATGCTTTCAACCATAATCAAGGGCTTTGTTTAGCTATGGACAATGTCTAAACAATTTAATTCTTCTAACCCATGCAAGTAAAACCCAATTCCTTCAAATGCCCCACTCACTTGGGCATTGGAATAGTATTTTTCTTCTAGTCTATCTAGAAGTTGAATCATAGACAAGGGTTAGCAGGGAGCTCAGGTGGTCATCTTCTAATCCAACTACCCACTCAAAGCAAGACAAACCCCAAGTAAATCATTGCAGCCAGGGCTTCATCAAGCCACACTTTAAAAACCAATAAGGATGGAGATTCCACCATCTTCCTAGGTAACCCAATCCAGTGTTTCACCTACCTACTGAAAAAGCTTTTCCTCATATTCAACCTTGACCTCTCCCACTTCTACTTGAGACCATTGCTCCTAGTTCTGTCATCTACTATCTCTCAAAACAGCCTAGCTCCATCCTCCTTGGAACCCCTTTTCAGGTAGTAAAGGCTGCTATCAAATCCCTCCTCATTCTTCTCTACTGAAGACTAAACAAGCCCAGTTCCTGCAGCCTCTCTTCATAAGTCATGTGCTCTAACCCTCTTATAATTTTTTTGCTCTCCACTGGACTTGTCCCAATTTGTCTCTTCTTTCTGTAGTGGGGGATCCAAAATGGAACACGCCACTCCAAATGTGGCCTCATCAGTGACAAATAGAGGGAAATAATCATTTCCCCTTGATCTACTGACAGTGCTCCTATTAATGCAGCCCAATATACTGTTAGCCTTCTTGATGATAAGGGTGCACTATTGACTCATATCCAGCTTCTTGTCCACTGTAATCTTTTCTTTTCTCTTCTTTTCTGCAAAACAGCTGCTTAGCCAGTCGATCCCCACTCTGTAGCAGTGCATAGGATCTGATCTGATCTTTTGACCTATCAATATGGTTTAGAAAAGCATATATATATTGGAGAAATCTTTAATTGGTATCTCTCTAGTACTGCCAGTGTTGCTCTTTATTGTTCCCTTGACACTTTTACATTCTCTGTACTACTTCAGTGCATTCTGAAAGATTTTCCATATTTCACCATGTACACTATTGTACATCCTTCATGCAGTGTGTCTCTGAAGCATACTTTGGATAAAAGTGGAAGATCTTTTTTTGAACAAACTGACTATTTCTGAGTTTTATATTATATAATTTCTTTGATTTATTTTTAAGTACACATCTTTGCAATGCACATTTTAAATGTGGATAGAGTTAAATAAACAAGAAGAATACCTTGCTCAAGTCCAAAATTCCTTAACATAAAAGCACAGACAGATGTAGTTACTCCTACAGAAAAGAAGGGTAAAATACAGACTCTTTTAGTTGGTTCCTCGACTGTCAATTGTCATTGCAATTGTTGTAGTGTGAGTGGACCAGAAGGAGGACATATAGCATTCTTCTTTGAGTGCTGCTTACATCATTCAGTTACAGGTGTCTGTGTGCTGCAGCACACGGTAATCTGGAAAGTCTTTTAGCCCTAGCCTGTCAGGTCAGCATCAGCGGCCAGTGCCCCCTCCGTGCCGTGACCGTGGCTATACATGTGACCCTGACCCTTCCAGTTCCTTCCTTCTGCCCTCAGCGACAGTACTAGAACAGCCCGCCTTTGTGATTTAAGCAAGCACCTGTCTCAGTTAGTCGCCTTTTTGTTATCATGCATAAAGATAATGCCAGGATTCAAATCCTGCGTGGTTTGCTGCAAGGCCTTCCCAATCAATGACCTCCATGAGAGATGCCTCTCTTGACTGGGTGAGTCACATCTGGTGGACAAATGTCCCATATGCAAGTTGCTCAAGAGAAGAACTCTAAGATAGGGAGAAGAGGCTCTGGAATATCACCCAGGATCGGGCAACGCTATTGGCTGTGGGTACGCCCACCAAGCCTAAGGACTTGCTGGCACTGCGTGCCAGATCAGCATCAGAAAAGACCTGGTGCCACTCTCCAGCTATTACTAAAAAGCCATGATTGGCCTCTGACTCAGCACCACCTCCGTGCCGTGCCGTGCCAGCTCACCACCAGTTACTCCACCTCAGGGAAAGGAGCTGGTATGCATCCCTGTTCCCTCAACACTGGAGGCAATCATGGTGGTAAGAGCCCTTTTGGAACTGATGTCCCCAGCACCACATAGGCTGGTAAAGTCAGAAGGGAAACCGGCTCTCTTAGCCAACTAGTGGTCCTCCACGGCAGAGGCTGAACTAGCTTTGCAGCCAACAGCAGACTATTCCCCGGTACCGGAAACCGGCACCACCCTGGGACCAGAGCAGGAGTCGGCCAAGGGTTACCTCTTGTCACCCATATTGGCATGCAAACCAGCAGCGAGTGTTCACAGGGATCCAGAAGAGCAAGATCGATTTCAACTTCATCGGCACCATCAGACAATAAGATGTGACACCATTGATCTTCATCATCCCTGGAATGACTCCAGCAGTGGAGAAATCACTGGTAAGCGGCACTGTAAATGCTTCCTGAGTACTTGACACCGAAGCAGCTCACCCCCTGGTACACAAGTGCATACACCTGTGGCGCCGTCCCACTTGCTGACCCAATCAGCACCAGGGGGAACACAGAGCAGGCTCCAGAGTGGCTCTTATAGCAAGGGTGGCTCCTGAAAGGAAAAAGGCCGCTCCAGGGCACGCCGCAACTCCACCCCTAGTTTGTTCCAGGAATGGTCTAGGAGGTGGCTCAACTACCCTTCGGAGGATTACCCTGCATCATGTGTGACCCTTGGCACCATCGTCTACTAAGACTCTTTGCTCCTCAGATGATGAACCTCACTCCAGCACTGTGTGGTACTGCAGATTGTGAATTCCTTCATCCTCTTCTCTGGATGAAGCAACCTACCAACAACCTCTGTCATACAGGGATGACCCTCATGCCCAACAGGATCTACTTAGATGCATGACAGCAAATTTGAATTTGGACCTTGGGGTTCTAAAGGGACAGTGCAACCCCCTATTTGACTTGGGGGATGCAGCCCCACCTGCTAAGGTTTCAGTTCCACTGCATGAGGGGGTACACAGCATTGCAAAAGCGCAGTGGATAACCCCCTCCTCCATTTCCCCCATGGCCAGAGTTGCAGATGGGAGGTACCATGTTCCTGCTGATAAATCTTTCATCCTCTTCAACCACCCTACACTGGGCTCCCTGGTGGTAGATGCAATTAAACAGGGGGAGAGACAGGACCAACCTACCTTGACTCCCAAAAATAAAGAGAAGAAACTTGACCTTTTTGGTAGGAAGGTTTATTCCACCTCAGCTCTACAGCTCCACATAGCAAATTACCACGCCCTCATGGGGAGGTATATTTTCAATCTCTGGGGGGCACTAGATTCCTAAGGATCACTTCAGGGATTTTGAGACACTGGTTGAGGAAGGGGTACTGGTTGCCCACGACATGCTAATGGTGTCATGGGATGCATCTGACACTGCTTCCCACAACATAGCCTCCACAGCATCTATGCACTGGTCGGCCTGGTTACAGAGCTCTGGTTTGTCACAACAGATGCAACAAGTCATTTAGCACCTTCCTTTCGAAGGCCCAGTCCTGTTTGCAGAATCTACTGATTCTAAACTGCATGGGATGAAGGACTCTAGGGCCACCCTAAAATCTGTGGTCATGTATGTGCCACAGGAAATTAGATGTTCCTTCAGTCCCCAACAGCCTGAGCAACAATCCCAGCAGCTGCAGCAACACAATCAAGCACAGGGGTCATGTCAGAGGTCTTACCAGCAGCCTCAGCATGCCTATGGGAGCCTGGAGAGGGAAAGGAACTGGGCAGGTACGGGCTCAAAAACCCGATCCTCGACCCAGACAACCCACCAAGGGAACAGCAGCTCCCTATTGGCTGGCCAAAAACAGCGTTTTTGACAAACAGCTAGAGGGCCCCTGTTTCCCCACTCAGCCCCTATTATTCAGCCACTGTTTGGCCCAATTTCTACCTCAGTGGGCCAGAATCACTAATGATCATTGGATAGCGGATGTGATATCCAAAGCGTACACAAGTCAGTTCAAATCCATACCCTGAGATAGGAACCTACCCCCTCATTCGCATCTAGGGGATCCAGAACTAGAACTTCTATTACAAAGGGAATGTGAAAAGCTACTCTCCCTAGGGGCCATAGAAAAGATCCCAAGGGGTCACTGGGGAAAAGGGTTCTACTCCCATTATTTCCTAGTTCCCAAACCAAATGGCAACCTGAGACCCATCCTAGATCTCAGGGCACTGAACAAGCATCTAAGGAAAATAAAATTCCATATGGTTTCCCTCTTGCAAATCATCCCTGTTCTAGATCAAGGGGATTTGTTCATAGCCCTGAACTTAAAGGACACTTACTTTCACATAGCAGTAAGGTCAAAACACAGAAGGTTCCTCAGATTTGTAGTGGGAGGGGATCACTTTCAATTCGCATCTCTCCCATTTGGGCTTGCCTTAGCCCCCAGGGTTTTCACAAAATGTATGGTGGCAGCGGCAGCACAGTTGCAGAGGGAGGGCATAAAGATTTACCCATACCTTGATGACTGGCTAATAAAAGGAAGGTCCAAGTATCAGGTTCGCCACAGTGTCAACATGGTAAAAAGGCTGTGCGAGCACCTGGGGCTTTGCATAAACCAAGAGAAATGAAAACCCATTTTCACCCCCACAATAGAATTCATCAGAGCCTTACTGGACTCCAAGAAGGGCAAGGGATCACTTCCCATATTGAGATTTCAGTCCATGTGTTCCATCATCTTAGAACTTTGTGGGACCCTGGTTACCACAGCCAGATGGCTCCTGCAATTATTGGGCCATGTGGTGGTCTGAACCTCAGCGATAAGAATAGCCAGTCTGAGAATGAGGCCATTCCAGCTCTGGGTAGCCTCGCTCCTACATCCTCAGAGACACCCCTTGAACAAGGTACTGTTAGTTCCCTATGAGGTCGTAGAAACTCTCGAAACATGGCAGGACCCGCTCTCTGCCAGGGGTGGGATTCCCTTCAAGACCTCCAATCCCATGGTGACTCTGATCACAGACACATCAGATGTGGGTTGGGGGCACACATCTCAGGGGCACTTTCAACCTAAGGGACATAGGCCCGCATAGACAAACCACTTCACATAAATTTGAAAGAACTCAGAGCCATTCATTTAGCTTGCCAGATTTTTCTGGACCTGATAAAGGGGAAGACAATCCAGGTTCTAACAGACAACACAACTGCCATGTTTTACACAAACCAACAGGAAGGGGTGTGCTCCCTGGCTCTCTGTGTGGAAGCCACTAGCCTTTGGGAACTCACTCTGAAACATGACTTCACCTCACTAGCAGCCCACTTGCCGGGGGTGGAGAACAGTGCAGTAGACTCACTGAGCAGAACCTTCCTGTCACACCACAAATAGTTGCTGCACATGGAGGTGATGTCCCACATCGTCAGCTGGGGGGGTGTATCTCAAATGGATCTATTTGCAGCGCATCAGAATCAGAAGTGTTGACAATTCGGTTCCCTCAGAGGACAGGAGAAGGGTTCAATTGCAGATGTCTTTCTGATCCCATCAGGGGGTCCACTGATGTATGCTTTTCCTTCGATCCTCCTAATTTACTGGGTACTCTTAAAGATAAAGAGGGATGGAGCGGACATGATACTGATAGCTCCAGAATGGCCCAGGCAACACTGGTTCTTGATCCTGCAAGACTTGTCAATAGATACCCCGTTTTGCCTTCCTCTCAGAGGGGACTTGTTGATGTAGAACTAGGGCATATTATGGCACCCAAACCTGAGATTCCTTCATCTGACGGCACGGAGGCTACATGGCTAAATGACTCTGAGAGACTCTGCTCTGACAGAGTTAGGGAGATACTGGTGAGCAGTAGGAGACCCTCCATGAGGGCTGCCTACACAGCTAAATGGAGATGTTTTTCCTGTTGGTCCAAGGAAAGGGGGGGGGGGGGCACCAGAGTCAGCCCCCATCCACTCGATACTGGACTATCTCTTAACCCTCAAGGACAAGGGCCTATCAACGTCCTCTCTCTGGGTTCACTTGATGGCAATTTCAACCCTTCATAAGAAAGTAGAAGGGGCCCCAGTCTTCTCCCGTCTACCTGCCACTTGTTTCCTGAAGGATATTGACAACGTATACCCACAACCTAGAGCCCCCAATCCTCAGTGGAACTTAAGTGTGGTGCTCCAATGTCTGACAGAGCCCCCATATGAACCATGTACTTTACTAGTCCTCTCACGGAAAGTGGCCTCTCTGGTGGCCATAACTTCTGCGAGATGGGTCTTAGAGCTTAGATCCCTCTCCTCAGCATCCCCATATACAAGATTCTTTTCAGAAAAGGTGCTGTTATGCTCACACCCATCGTTTCTCCTGAAGGTGGTCTCACTGTTCCACCTGAACCAGGAGATTTGCCTCCCAGTATATTTTCCAGACCCTTAGGTCATGGAAAAACCAAAGAAAGTGGCACATCCTGGATGTCAGATGAGTGCTCTAGACATCTATTGAGCGTATGCACCCATTCTGCAAGTACGCTCTTCGTTGCCATTGCAGAGAGGAAAAGAGGACAACCAGTGATTGCCCAGTGCATTTCCAGATGGATAATGAACTGTATTAAAGACTGCTACTGGAGATTGGGTACAGTACTCCTGGGGAGAGTCCGGGCCCACTCAGCTAGAGCCCAGGCTTCTTCTACGGCCTTCTTGGTGCAGGTTCTGATCCAGGAGATCTGCAAGGCAGCCACACGGTCGTCGTTGCATACTTGCGCAACGCACTGCGCTATCGTCCAACAGGCACGAGAGGATGCTACGTTGGGCAGAGCCATACTCAATGTGGGTAAGCTGTAACTCTGCCCACCATCCTGGGTATGGCTAGCAGTCACCTGTAACTGAATGATGTGAGCAGTGCTCGAAGAAGAATGGTGGGTTACGTGTGTAACTGTCCTGCTTCGAGATGGGCTGCTCACACTGAGATCCCTTCCACCGTCCCTGCTAATCGGAGTTGGCAAAGAGAAGGGACTGGGAGGGTCAGGGTCAGGGCCACATATATAGCTGCAGTCACGGTATGGAGAGGCACTGGGTGCTGTCCCTGACCTGACAGGCTAGGGCTAAAAGACTTTCTGGGTTACCATGCGCTGTGGCACATAGACACTTGTAACTGAATGTATGGGAGCAGCCCATCTCAAAGAAGGACAGTTACACCAGTAACCCCCTATTTCCTTCCTGTTACATAGCTTCCATATGTGATGCTGTCTGGATTAGAGGCTATTTATAATATTAGTTGATACCAATATTACAAAGTTGCAATGATTCATAAAAGAGATGCCATGTCAGGTATCACTGGAAAGGATATAATTTGCTAAATATGATGATATTGTTTATGTATTTGGACTGTAAGTTATGGATATGTGTGATATGAGTCTGTATCCAAACACTTGTGCTGGAGTACTGGGTTACATCTTTCAGGCAGGTTAGTGTAAGCATTAATGACTCATTGAGAGCTGTTACCTCTACAATGAGGGAAAGAGGCCAGGACAGCCCCTAGAAATCATCAGTTGTGTAGGAACATGCCTGTGGTCAGGAATGCTGCAAGTACCCCTGGCTTTCCCTTCCCATGTGCTTGTGTTGGGAAACAACCACATGGCAGACAAGAGACTATAAAATGCAGCTGTATCATCTCCATGTTGACCTCATGCTTGCTTCCTTCTTACCTCTGGATCAACTCAGTTATAATTGAAGTAGTGGAAAAAAGACAGATTCAGCCAGAAGAACTGCACAAGCCTGCAGACATCACAGTTCTACTGAGAAACTGATATATATGGGCTTGAAAGTCATCTGTATGTATCTGACTGCTTTAACTATTTAATGTCTCTTAGTGTTTTTTTTATAGTAAACCTTTCATTTTAATCACCATGGCTGTGCCTACACTTAGAAGGTTAGTTCAAATTAGCTGAATTTGAACTAATTAATTCAAACTAATGTAACACCCACGTGGCCAGATGGAGTCTGGCTTGCAGGCGGCTCTGACCAGAGAAGGGAGTGCGCGGGAACACAGCAAGGAGAGCCCCTTTGCCCTAGGGGCACCTGTTCCAAACCCTCAGAGTGACCACACACACACTGGAATAGCGCAGGGATTATGGGAATGGGGAAGGTTTATTTACAGAGGTGCAAAAGGGAAATCAACAGGGGAGATGGGGCAGCAGTAACCCAGAGTAACAGCTAACACAGGGCCCTGCAAGGCCCAACAATAGAGCAGGCTGGAGGCAGATGTGAGCTCTGCTTCTGCGCCATGAGTTCAGGAGTCCCAGCACAGCTCCAGTCCAGAGTGCAGTCCAGCAACTCCTAGTCTTTGGCGCCAGCACTTTCCCAGCAAAAGAAAACCCTCTGATGCCTCTTCTGCTGCTCTCTGTGAACCCAGAGCGACACCCTCCCCACTTAACTAACTACAACCTCCCCCCTGAGTTCCAGGTACTGTACTCATGGCCCCACAGCTCCAGACGGCCAGTCACTGGATCCTGCTCTGTCCTTGGGCGACTCTCCCCAGCACACTGTCCTTCTGTGGGTACTGGCCTGGCGTCCCAGGTCAGCTGCTCTGTCTTTCCTGGCTTCAGGCAGGGCCTCTCCCCTCTGCTTCCTTCCCAGGGCCTCCAGCTGCAGCCCCCCTCCTCAGCTCCACAAACCTTCTCCCACAGGGCAAAGATTTAAAGGAACCACGCTCCTTAAAGCGCCAGGGGGGTTACACTAACAATGATTAGTTTGAATTAAGTTAATTCGAATTAACATGTCTCAATAGGAAAACCAATTTGAGCTAGCATATCCAAGGACAGGAGTTGCTAGTTCCAATTAGGAGAGGGGCACCATGGGACATGTGGCAAGATGGCACCCAAGAGGGGCCATGCCCCCATCCAATATATAGAAAGAGGAGGGCACCCCGGGAGAAAGAAGGTCAAAAAGCGATAATTCAAACTAATGATTAGTTCGAATTAACACAGCTACACTGAGTTAATTTCAAACTAATTAGTTAGAATTAACGCTTACTTAGAAGTTAAGCAAGATTTTATAACTTCGAAGTAAGTGTTCATTAGTTCAAACTAAGGAATTCCTTGGTTCGAATTAATGAAAGCCAGTGTAGGCATGCATTAATTTAATGTAAATTAATTCTCATTAATTTGAATTAAATTGTAAGTGTAGACATACCCTAAAAGATTGGTGGGCATTGTGGTATTTTGGGTAAGATCCAAACTCCTACTGATCTGGTAATGTGACTGACCTTCTGGGGATCAGGAAAAGCCTTTTGGTAAAGAAAACAGTTTTAATAATTTATCTTCTTATTGGGCCCTGTTGCTGAATGGGAGCCATAGACTGAAATGTAATGGTGGGGGGGAATATTTCTCATGGTAGCTTCTTGATAAATGGTGTGGGTGATCAAAGCACGGTTTGTGACTGGTTGGTGAATCTAATTGCCAGCACAAGTTTGCAGTCTGCCCTGCCCTTGGCATTTGCTGGTATGCTACCTAAGTGTGGACAGGCCATACTACATGTTAAGTTTCTCCAAGCTAATCACCAGCTTTGTTCACTGCCTTGGTCATAGTTTTGGCCAAATAAAATCTTTCTGCATCCTGAACTGTCCTCATGTTCAAATCTGAAGGAGAAAAATATATTGAAGTCCTTAGCATACCTATGAGGACTGTGCAGAGGACTTCAGTATATAACTGGTATGTGCAGTGGTTAAAATATAATTTGACAGGCCCAGGAACCCGCCTAATATCTGGGCCCTCTTCCCGTATTGTCCAGGCCCCCTTCATGCATGTGCGGACCCCAGTCCAGATAGGCATTTGCAACCTCAGTACCACATGCATCAGTTATAGCTGCATAAAAATATTTATAATTTTATATGGCATTTATGTCTATGGCAGTTACTGTCACAAACTAGCAAACACTGCATTACACAACAAGTGTGAGTTCTTTTCTCCTCTGCTGAGCTGGACTGCTTCTTTTCCTAATTTGGAGACTTTTATTGAACTCTTGTTTCCAGAAGCTGCAGTTCTGAGAATGATCTTCCTAGTTATTTCTATCCATGCCCATTTCTTTGAGATCTTACTTGCACACATCCTTAAAACACAATTTTGGACAATCTTTAGGACTTTTTCAAGATGCCAGGTTGCCATAAAGGATGTCCTTTGGCACGAGCCCATCATTCATTCTGCACACATGCCTAAGCCAGTGGAGGTATCTCTGTTTAAGGAGTGTTTGCATTGTGGGAATATTGGCCCAGCTGAACACCTTGGTGTTGGCGACTCTTGACCACAGCAAGCACCTATGAGTCTTGTGTGCACCTGTCCCCTGGCACCCTTGCCAAGGTGGCAGGGCGACCTGGACTATGCGCACTCGTGCATGGCCTGGAGCTGGCCTGTAAGCAGAGCTGGTGTCGGGCACTCAGCCTAGGGCAGCGCAAGGTTGTGCTGTCAGTCCACACTTTCCCAGCTCAACACAGCCTCCCCAAAGATGTGCCCTGGACCTAGCTCTCCCCAGTCTACTCAGGCCTGTTGGCTGTATGGCCTAGGTCTTTCCCGTCCACACTGTGCGTGACTCCTGCAGCACAAGGTACAGCAGGCACGTGGCCCCAGCAGCCCCAGGCTCCCAGCAGCTGCCTGGCCGGCTTGGCTGCTCTCCAGAGCTGCGGGAGGTGGTTGGCAGTAGCTCAAACCACCCTAGCCACCTGCGGGGCAAAGCTGGTGGCTGTTACATAAAAAGGGCTGAGGCCAGAGGCTGCCTGGCCCAGCTACCCCCGCCCCACATGTAGCTGGGCCCACACCTGCACCCCTGCAGCAGGAGCCGCCTGAGAGGAGGCTGGGCCCCACACTCACTCACCAGCAGTAGCAGCCCTCACTGGCCTCCAGCATGAAGTTGCAGTGATCATACGCCCCCAACAGCCCCAGGCTCCCAGCAGCTGCCTGGCCAACTCAGCTGCTTTCTGGAGCAGCAGTAGGCAGCCAGCAGTGGCTCAAAGTGCCCTGGATGCCTGCAGGGCAAAGCTAGTGGCTACTACATACAAAGGGCATACACACGGGAACTAGTACGAGTAGGGCAGGCTCCAGTCTCCCTTTAGGGCTGCCTGCCCTGCACTTGTGCATGGGAGCTAGGCTTTTCTGTGCTGGCTTAGTCTCCCTGGCACCAGCAGCCAAAGAGGGGTGGAATGTGGCGAACACAGCATTCTGCATCATTGATCTATTTTTAGGGGGCCCAGAACACTGGCCCCCAAAATTTGTGGGCCCTGGAATGTTCCCCCTTACTTTAACCCCAAAGTGCGTGGTTTTGCTTTTGTTTTGTTTTGTTTATTCATTTTAAGACAATGATGACCCCTACAAACCCCCAGTTATGTAGAAGGTGGTGATGTGTTGCTTCTTACTGACAAGCAGAATTCAGAGGAATTGCTTCCTTTCGAACTCACCATTTTAATATTTTGTAAAGAAAGAGGGAAACTTCAAATCATCACTGTTCCAGGATATAGTGAAATCTGGGTTCTACTGAAATCTGGAAAAATTCCCACTGACTTCAGTAAGGTCAGGAGTTTATCCATGGAATTCACAAAATGTTTATATAAATAAACAGTAGACAAGGACTATTAATCCCATTAAACTCCATCATATACTTCCAGACGATAGAACCAAACTTCCTGTCATTCACTTGACTATTAACTTTTCCAAATTTTGTCATGTCTCCAATGCCTATTCATCATTTAGTAACATTCAGTAATGTCTTACTGACTTCTAGGGATGTTAACAATGCTGTTTTAGCTGTTAATTCAGCCCTTTGCGTTTGTGTTCAGTTAACAATCCATAAAGTGCATACTAAACAATATCACGGGCTCATTTCCCCAAGGAACACTAGTGTAAGCAGGGGATGTACCTGCTATTGTGGGGATCTTTTCTGGTTCATGCACTACCTCAGTGAAGGTGGGTAGCAATAGGTTCTGATTTCTTGCTCCCACTTCCTTTACCCTGGGATCTGCCTGACCTCAAAGGCTCCCCTCCCACTCTCCTGTGTGGTGGGGTCTCTGTAACCCCAACAAGACTGGCCCCAGAATTCCTGGGGGCTTGACTCCCAATCTTGTTGCAGTCATTCAGGGCAGGGGCTAGGGTGTCCCCACTCCGGGATGCTGACTGCACTGGGTGCCTCCATGGGCCAACACTCACTGTATGCTGTTTACAGTAATAACATTTATTAAACAAACAGCAATCCAGAATCAAATTAAAATAAAGAAAAGAGGAGAAAGGTTAAAGGTAAAACACCCAACGAGCCTGGCACAGGGACATCACACACAGTTAATCTGGGGTGCAGAGGATGTTCTCAGTCTGTTTTACATGTTGCAGGCCCTCTGTCCAGGCCTGGCAGCAGTGCTTTGATTCAGGGAGTCAGAGACACAGGCTCTAGGTCCCCAGCATCAGACCCTCTTTCACAGTTCCCCAGTTGCTCACTGCACCCAGCTCCAAACGGCTCCAGCCCCTCTCTCTGGGATGCTCCTCGGGCCCCTCTGGTTCTGAGTCTATGCATCTGCACAGATCAGCTGAGCTCCTTGGCTCCTTCTCTGGCCTCCGGCACCCAGCTCCAGACAACTCCAGCTCCAGCTCTGCTTGGATCTCTGCTGGTCCACCTGCTGCGGGTCTGCTCCGCAGAAATCAACTCAGCCCAGCTCCCCTGCCTGGGTTCTCTGGCTCCCTACTGCTGGCTGCTTAGTGCTTCCTCCTTAGCTCAACCCCACATAGGGTTACCAGATGTTAGGCAAAAGGAGGACATGTCCTCCTTTTTACCTTCACGTCCTCCATCCAGCAGGCATTTTAAAATACGTGATTTTTGTCTGCCTTTTTACTTTATAGGGGTTCAAGTATGGTGGAATGCCATGGAATACCTAATTTTTAGGGGAAAGCGTTCCAGGGCCCCCTAAAAACAGAAGAATATTACATTAATGCTACATTTTCTCCATGTATCCTCCAATGTCCTCCTTTCGTACGTCCATGTCCTCCTTTCTAGGCTTTGATATCTGGTAGCCCTAGCCCCACATGCTTTCCCAGACATGTCCAGCCTTCAGTTTCTGCTCAGGGGCAGGGGAGCTCTCTCCTGGCTCTCTCATTGTCCTGGCCAGCCAGTCAATCAGATTATCTTGGAACAATGGCCTCTCCCACTGGTGCTGGGGCTGTCTGTTCCTGAGTCCTGCTTCCAGGCTGGAGTGGCCAATCGAAAAGGCCCATTCAGTTTCAGTAAGGGGCTATCAGTCCCCTTACTCTAGGATCAAGAAAAAAAGAGCACTGAATCTTCTTTCTTTAGACAGTGTGATTGTTCTACTCCAGTACTTGCTAGCTCTTCTCCTTTCCCATCTGTCTTTCCCTTCTCTGTTCCCCTTTTACCTTAAGTTTATCTGCTTCTAGCTGTTTAACTGCACCAGGTGCTAGTTCTGTGAGGTGGACAAGGGAATATAAAATGGACGACAACCTATTTATAGACTAAGTCCCTGATGTACTAGGGTTTATGCCAAGTAAATGGAAACCTGAACCACTATATATCATAGGTACAGTAGGTTTAGAATTTGTAGCCTGTGCATTAGAACTGGAAGAGAGACACCTGAACCTGGGCTGGTTGCTTTGTGTTTGAGGTGGTTGAAATCATTTTTCTTTGGGGTATATTGTATGTGTGGTGTATATTAAACTAAATTTGTAAGTGATTGTTTATATACAAATAAAGACACATGCACAGGTACTGGTTGCATTGTTCTACACCACTATACAAAAATACTTAGAGCAGAATTGATATGAAGCAGATATTTGGCAAATTATTATAATAGCCATGTAATGTGGGATTCTGGTACAGATTTGTGGGACGCAGTATTTATTCAGTATATAAATGAGAGATTGCATTTCTAGATAGTGTAGCTGTAACTCAGAGGGCTTTTTTACTTAAACATATATTAAGTTCAATGCTCCTTATATTGGTCTCAGGCTTGCTTAATCTGAGCTGTGATCTGTTTGATACCTCATTGTGTTCCCTTTCCACTAATGACAGTATTTTTAGTAAATATTTTGCCATGTTGTTTTGTAGATTAGGGAAGTAGGCAAAGTGTCAAAATGCATGTAAGATTCTATGTAAACTTTTATGCACATGTGATCAAAAGGTTTGAGATTGTGGGGCATTTCAGAAAATGGATCCTCTCTAGCAACAGCCTGCTAGGTTCACCCTGCTGGCATTTCCTGGGATATGGAAGTGTTCCCTTACTTTCCATTTAAATTCCCTCTTTGGTGGAGGGGTGTTGGTAGATTTGGTACATATATTATGCCTTGGAGTCACCTCCTTCTATAGATTTTTGACATTTGTGGTAAAATGCATTCAGCTCGCTGGATTAAGCGCATAGATAGAAATATACTACTGAAAGAGACCTTTAGAGATTGCCTAATCCAGTCCTCTGCACAGGATCAAATATACTCAAACCATCTCTATTTCATGTTTGTCTAACCTGTTGTTAAATACCTCCTATAACGGGGATCCCACAGCCTGCCTTGGAAACCTATTCCTGTACTTAACTATTTTTATAATTTAGGAAGGTTTTTTAATAGTTAACCTAAACCTCCTTTACTGTAGATTAAGCTCCTTACTACTCATTCTATGTCCAGTGGACATGGAAGACAATAGACCACTGTCCTCTCTATAACAGCCGTTAACACATTTGAAGACTGTTATCAGGTCTCCACTTAGTCAGGGGTTGAAGTATAATTTGGGGGGCCCTGGAATGCTCCTGCGCCGGTTGGTCCCCCTCCCATGCTGGTGGACCCCCCTCCCTTGCAGGTGGACCCCCCTGGATCCCAGCTTCTCCTTCCCCATATCAGTGCCCCACCCCCTGCTGCCAATACCTTCCCCAGTGTAAGCCGGGAGCCCCCTCACTCACCAGCAGCGGCACACGGGGGGGGGGGGCGGCAGTAGGCCCCAGGTCCAGGTAACGGCGCGGCTGGGCCAGAGGCAGCAGGCCCCAGGCTGGGGGCAGGGCCTGGAAGGGGAGGGGTTTGGGGTGGGCCTTCAGCCCCCCGGCGATGCCCCTGTGCCCTGCCCCCTCCCCTGCCTGCCAGAACACTGCTCTGGGGCCTGCTATTTTTAAATGGCGGGCCCTGGAACACAGCGTTCTGGTTCCATCTTCTATTTTTAGGGGCCCCAGAATGCTAAGCCCCAAAAATAGTGGGCCCCAGAATGGTATTCTGGGGTGTTCCAGCTTACTTTAATCCCTGCTCTTAGTTGTCTTTTACCAAGGCTGAATATGCCCAGTTTTTTAACCTTTCTTCATAGGTTAAGTTTTCTAAACTTTATTACTGTATTGCTCTTCTCTGGATTCTCTTAATTTGTCCACATCTTTCTTAAAACATGGTGCTCAAAACTGACACAATAAATACTCCAGTTGAGACCTCACCAGTGCTGAATAGAGAGGGAAAATTACCTCATGTGGCTTGCATATATAATACTCCTTTTAGTACATCCTAGAACGTTATTAGACTTTTTCCTTTAATGCATCTTATTGTTGGCTCATATCCAAATTGTGATCTTCCGTAACACCTAGATCCTCTTCTGCAATATTACCACCTAGCCGGTTATTCTCCATTTTGTAATTGTGTATTTTATTTTTGTCTCCTAAGTATAATACTTTGCACTTGTCTCTCTTGAATTTCATTTTGTTGATTTCAGGCCAGTTCTCCATTTTATCATGCTCACTTTGAATTCTGCTCCTGTCCTCCATTGTGCTTGCTGTCCCTCCCAGCTTAGTGTCATCAGCAAATTTTTATAAGCATGCTTTCCACTCCATTATTCAAGTGACTAATGAAAATGCTGAATGGTTGAACTTGCTTCAATATCCTTAAACCTAAAGCTAGAACCATGTGTAAATGTTGCTAAATAGCTATGAACTGCTGAACCAGGGCTTCTGTGGTTTCAGAATTCCCTCATACCAAACCTGACTTTTAAAGAAAATATCTAAGATACCTAACTTACTAGCTTGGCGCACCTGTACATTTTTTGTAGCCGAACTCTAATTCATCTCAAAATCCTTGTATGTACTTTTTCTATTTTAGTTAAGTACTAAAGAAGCTACTTGCCAGGTCTGTTCTATAAACGAGTGCTACTCATCTGGAGAATATTTCTTCAGAAAGTGACATATGAAGGTGTGCTCTCTATAGACTTCTGACTTCTCTTTCCATTTTCAGTCATTGAGAAGAGCATCAGACAAAAGGAAGCATTATTTGAAACGACTTTTCATAACTGAGTTGCCTATGATTGATTTGCTATGAAGAGCTGTACGTCATAGACACACAGATACTGTAATGCTGAGCATCATACAGATACCCACACAACAATGGAGAACCAAAAAGTGTTCCTACTCCACTATATGACTCACCACTCACTGCAAAGATCAATTCAATATAGTATTTAAATGAAATATAGAGGGTGTAGTGAGGGGACATGGCCTCCTTCAGGCAGACAGGGAGGGATGGCCTGCCCCTGGTGGGTGGAGCAAGAAACATCCCATCCAAAGGGTGGGGAGGAAGTGAAAAAGGAGAGCTGTCCCTTCGCCCTGCTCTGACTACTATGCTGCTTTGGAGTTGCGTATGTAACCTTCAGGTGGGCTAGAATTCATTTAATTGTCCTTCTCCAGCACTGCAAAAAAAAAAAAAATTACCCCAACTCCTACAGAGAAGTAGCTGGAGATCCAGGATACAGCGTAAAGGACTCACAGCGAAGATTGTTCAGTTACCCTCCCTACATTAAAATGCTACCTAAGAACAAACATAATGAACTTTATTAACTAGTAACTTGAAAAATCTTATCCCAAAAAACCCAAAATGAATTTAAACAGAACAGTCCCCACAGAAACATTGTGAAGAAAGAAACCCACGAGGCCCAAGTTTAGGTGGTGTTCACCCATGTCTCAGCTGCAGTCTCTATTCAAGTCCAAAGCTTGA
Source organism: Podocnemis expansa (assembly GCA_007922195.1). Taxonomy (NCBI): domain Eukaryota; kingdom Metazoa; phylum Chordata; order Testudines; family Podocnemididae; genus Podocnemis; species Podocnemis expansa. The sequence continues at coordinate 48,961,780 of ML681990.1, read as the reverse complement.
GTTGCAAGAAGCAGCAATCCTTTGGTTGCAGGGATATAATAGGTAGGCATTCATGCAGGCTTTTCTTTCCCTTCTGCAACTAGCACCATCCAGTCAGTTTACTGGTTTACAAGCACTCAGTCACGTATGCGTATGAGAAAACTCTGCTGCAAAATGTTCCACAGTAGGGAAAGAACACCTTGCTCTCCTCTTCTGACTCAGCTTCTCCAAGTCACACACTGAATGCATGGACTCTTCTCATTGCAATGCTGCAGGTGCTGCTCTGATGGCATCTGACCTCAGCAGCAGTAGAAAACCTAGTGGCGCATACTCAATGCAATCACTCACTCGATTTCCAGAAGCTTCTGGATCTGGACAGTCAACATAACCCAGCCTCAAGAGATCTCTAAAAGAGAGAGCTCCTTTAGGCAATGCCATTGACCTTGTGATCCGCTGGATCTACCACCAGCCTGTGACAGAGGGGCTGTGGAACCTTCCCCTGAGGAGGCTGATGGTCATCCAGAGGACCAGATACTTCAGGAAAAGGGGAAAGAAGTAGCTCAGGGGCTTGATGACAGTCTGGTTGTCTTGTGGCCTGTAGCTGCAGCAGCAAGTTAAAACTGGAGCTCTGCTAACCCAATGGCAGACTGCTCTGTCACTGATATGACCTGGGCTGGGATGCAGTGGAGTTGAGAGGACCTGTGTCTCGCTCCCCCTTTTCCTCACCACTTCTTAGGTGGTTGCCTCATCCTGGCCTGTAAAACTTCTGAGGTCTATTGACTGCTTGTTTGCCCTGGATAGGGCTAGTGACTGCCTGCCTGCCTGGGGGCTGGGACCCATAAACCGCTGATTTGCCCTGCATAAAGCTAGAGACTGCTTAGTCACCCCACCCTGCCTGAAGGTTGGGTTTTAGGGATTGTCTGCTTGCCTTGCTGAGGTCTAGTAGCTGCTTAGTTGCCCTGCCTTATCTGATGATTTAGGACTACAGACTGCTTGCTTGCCCTGTCTAAGGCTAGAGATGCTCTAGCTATCTGTGACTTGTAGAAGGGGCAAGGATCTCTGCCCTATTGCTAATTCCCCTTTGTTGAGCCTTCACTCACAGGAGTGCTGTCAAAGGGAGGGATGGCCTGGTGCTCTACAGAGAGAAAGCATAGTAATTGTACTTTACCTTTATTTTTGGTATGAGACTTTAATAATAGACTTGCTTAACCATGTCCCCCCCTCTCCAATTAATTTCCTTTATATGTGAGGGCCTCCTTGGTCTATGAAAGGATTTCTTGCTTTCTGGCTTTAGTTACTCAATTTGCAACTGTAGTTCAGAGCTCTGTCTTATGGTATTTTTGTATATTCTAAGAAGAGGGCATTTCCTAGGAATTGATGAGAGTCCAGTTAAAACTTTTGAGTTTTATTCCCGGTTTTGCACAGAGGGACAAATCCTGTTTCGACTAAAGGCAATAGCAAAATTTCCATTTGCTTGAAAGGATTTAAAATCAGGCCTTTGACATGGCAAATTTTCAGAAACTTTGAGTGCCTGCCTGAGTTTGTCTCAGCTTGAAACACTTGAGGACTGATTTTCTTCCGCCCCCCCCCCATAGATAGTCAGCAACAACTCTATTGCTTCAATTATTATGAAGGAGTTACAGGCAGGAAGATTTTATATAGCTCAGGTCGTGAGGCTTGGCAAAGTGATTTCAAAATTTGCAAGTACAGAGAGATTTATATTTATACACTGTGTACCACATTTAAAATTTATAGCACTGAGAGAGATCTGTACCTCAGATTATTCTTGATGTCTTGCTAAGAATTATTTTACTTAGGTTATGTATGTCATACTTCTTGTAGACTAGAGACAATCTTCTTATATTGAAAACCTCTTTACAGATTTATACAATGAACATCATCCAGTTATCAAAGAGGGTGAGATCCTGGGTCAACTGAAATCAGTGGCAAAATTCTTATTGGTTTCAGTGGGACCATGATTTCACTCAGAAGTTTCATTACCCCGATATTCCCATCAGATTGATTATGTAATTTGCTCAAGTTTACAAAGCAAATCAAAGCCAAAGTCTGAAACAGAGGTATCCTGACTCCCACCCCTTTGTTCTCACCACTAGACACATTGTTTTTCTTATTAAAACAAAATAATTATTTTTCTTCTATATAATAGCTTTGTCAGCCTAAAGGAATTGTGATGTAAAATTACCCAAGGATGTTGTTTTTCGTGAGTTCACAGTTTTGTCCCAGACAGTCACATTTTGCTGGAACTGACATACTACTCTTCATTTTAAGGTTTTATTTTATTTTATTTACTGCTGTTTCAACATCATTAAAAACAGGCAGTTTTTTTAAAATACTCTTGAGAAATATTGATCAATGACAGCAGCTACGTAAATAATCCTCACTGACTGACTGACTGACTAATCCATTCTGTTCAGCTGAGTTCAAGAAATATAAATCAATGTTCAGTGTAGCTGTGGGAGAGCCAGGAAAATGGGTCTTACAGAACTGAGTGACTGACACACACAACTCGTGTGAGGAAGAGGTGTGGAGCATTCAGTAAAGAGACATAGAGAAGTGACTAATGCTTAGTAAAGAATCAATAACATAAAGAGACATGTAAGAAAGATATCTTGCAATCACTCCTGGAATTTCCTGCACTCTTGCATCTCTTAGCCCTGCTTTACATTGTGCTGTGATTTTGGCAGCAATTGAAGGGAGATAAACAAAGAACTTAAAATACTTTGAGTATCTCCATCTGATTGCCAACTGCCTAGTTACTGCAGGGTCCTCACAGTACTGATTTGACAGGAAGTGCCTTCCCATCCCATCGAATCAGCACTTTGCTTCTTGCCAGGTAGGTTTTACTCAGTTTACCCCTGGCTCATTCTGAGTTTGATTAAGCACATCTTTATGGACGCTCAGTCAAACTTGCATTATTGATTCTGTGCTGTTGGCGCTGCTGCCGACAGTGTAGCTTTGCCCTTAGAAAGGTGTGGCATGTTCCCTTCTCTGTGCCCGGATTGCTGTGCTGTGCTACCTCAGACTTTAGGGGAAGCAGGCCTTGTGTCAAGGGGCATTAGGACTCAAGAAGAGAAGAAGATTCCTCCTTGTGCCCTCCCTTGTACACTCTTGCCTTTTTAGGCAGGGTCCACTCTGGCTCTCAATCTCTCAGAACTGGAACTGAAACTCAGTTCTCCTCCTGGCAAGAAAGCTCCCATAGGGAAAAATAAAAAGAAGAAAAGGGGAATGAAAAGGGGAAATGTGCATTTAAAAAAAATCTATTCATCCCTATAGACACATGTAACTGAGAAATCATCCTGTGAAGAACTGACTTAAAAATTACTGTGAAAGTCAAACTGACTGGTGAAATTTTATCTTGATTCAGATAAAATAACTCAAGTTGCTAGGGATGGGTGTGAGAACTGGAGCAATTGATTTATGATGCTATTCACTTCAGATAGGTTGCAGTTCATCTGGAGAACAGTCAGTCACCATTTGTTGTTGTTTGGATTGAGTATGGACATAATGTTTTGCTTAACTCATGCATAGTTATTTGCTGACTGAAATGCTGCAGTCAAGTTCTCTCTGGGACCCACTAAGCTGATGGAGAAAATACAGATATTTGTGAAGACTTTTACTGCACCTTTGTTCAAGGGGTAGCATACATGAGGACACAGTCCATTGTGTACTGTAAATTTTTAACACAGAAGGGGAATGGCCATAGCCAGAGGACTAGTGTGGATCAAGGACACACAAAGGCCACACCCTTTCTTGGAAGGAAACCATGAGCCATGCTTGTTGTTTAGTCTATGTACCCTAGCAGTAGGTCGGCTATTCATGCTACGTGGCCCTGAAACATATTTTGAGCCTGAAGACTGACTAAGTTCACACAGTATTTTCAGATTTGAGGCAAAAGGAAAAAAAACCTCATAATCTTGCTTGATTTGCTGACATAACAAGGCACCAGCATTATAATTAATATGCCATAGAAGCAGATTAATCTGATTTTATTTTGATAGAAAATAGAGATTAAGAGATGGACCTTTCAGTGAAATTTGGATTATACATGGAGTCTTTGAAACTGTTATATTTTGTTTTCTTTTTACTAACTCTTTCCATGGCTAGTTCTTCTTGTCAGATGGAACAGCAGCCATTTTGTTCAGTAAGCTGCTGTGGCATGTCACAGAGCTGTGCTCTCTCATGGAGATTTTGTTTCAGTCCTTTTTCTTGGAGCAAAACTACATACCACCTAGACTGAAATATCAACATATGTGATGTTCTTTGTTTATAGAAATAAAGCATAACTGGAATACAGTAGACAAGTCCCAAAGGGATAGCCATGTTGGTCTAGTTGAGCAAAACAAACAAAGAGTGTGGTGGCACTTTTAAAGACTAACACATTTATTGCATCAGCTTTTGTGGGAGAAAATTGCCCTTCTTGTTTGTTTTGGAATACAGTAGTTTCTGCTGGGATAACAATCTGATTGTAAGAAATATTTTTTTTTTTGTCTTGTGATGCACAAAATTGTTCTTACTAACAGATTTCTGAGTACCCTGAAGCAAAAGATTAAATTCAGTCAAGAAGAGGTACTTAGGAAGCTGGATATGTTCAAATCTGACTACAGGAAGGCCTGATATTTTGCTGTCCAAGCCATTAGTTGTTTATGGAGGGACTTGACTTGTAGATTATGCCTTTCTGGAAAGTCCTAACCTCAAAAAAGGATTTCCAGTTCCAGGGATGACAGAACAGGGTCTATAACACCATTGTCACTGGTTGAAATGATTCAGAAGTACTGCCTTTCAGAACCCAGATGACTCCTGGCATGGAGGACATATGGATTCTTCTCCCCTGCTTGCAATACTTGACTTCCAAGTGAGTATTTCTATGTTTGGTTCATCTCTCCTCTAGCCTCCTGGCATTATGTCTGTTTTCCAAGGCATGTGAAACAACATGTTCATAGAAGAATTGTGTAGTAAGATTCTTAACCTGACTCAAATATTTACAAACAAGGATCCTGTGGCACTTAAAGACTACAAATATATTTGTTGCATATTTGGTTGCCTATAAGTGCCACAGGACTCCTTGTTTATTTTTCAGAACTATACTAACACAGCTGTCCCTTTGGATCTTGAAATACTAACAGTAATTGTCATGACAAAGTCTTTTTTAAGGAAAAGCCTTTCACCTCACAGCCCTCAACTTGTATAGCTTTGCAGAGATCTTAAAGCCAACACCCCTTCCCCCAGAACTCTCTCCTGTGATTCCACTGCATGGAGTTAGAGTCCTTGAGCTATGCAGGGAGCTACCACAGAGCTCGGCAGTGACGTTTGCTCTGTGGTGGTGTAACCCACATGTTTGCAGTTAGGCACTTAATTTGTGAATTTCCAAAGGGAAAAAGAAAAAAAAAGTGTGGCAAAGACACACATGGTATTTCTCTACAGCAGTGAAGAGATGTGATTCCTTGCTCTGATAGAAATAGCAGCATGACTGTTGTAGCATGGGGTAGTAGCCTGAGCTCAGGGTGGCTAGCCTGAGCCACCACCAGTGCTGTAGTGTCCACCCTGTTATCTTTAGTGCGCTGGCTAAAGCTGAGAGAACATCAGCCTGCCTAGTTGTGCTGAAAATCATCACATTCATCAGCTACAATGCAGAAATAAATGTGTATTGCTGGTTTTGGAGAGACTCTGTCCCTCCCAAATTGCTGGAGTTGGGCACTGTGAGTCTCCTGGGTGGGCCAGAATCATTCTGAAACTGGGTGTGGCAGGCACTTGGCCAACATCCACAAAGGGACTTGCATGGTAATGCCCAACTTCTGGGTACTTAGAAAAGTCACTGGAACAATAAGATCCACAGGCCCTGAGTTCAGCACGTTGGCCCCAGTACAATGCATGTGAGGAGAGAGGTCCCAATGAATGGGACCTACAGAAGCCAGCACACTACATGGAGAACCATCTAGGCTAGCAAATGAGTAATGTTGACAAGCGTGTCCGTAGTCCTGCCCCTCTTTCAGAGTTGGGTACCATGTGCTGCCTAGGTGCGTGGCACTGAATATCTTCCCCCCACCCACAGAATGAATGCTGCTATTGCCACTTCTGGCTGCACTGTGAAGTGAAGAGAGCCCCCTGCTGTAAAGTTTTAGGGGAAATTATAGTCCAATAATGAGAGGCAGCATACTCAGAGCTGTGTAAGGAATCTTTATTGAAAGAGAACTGAGAGAGAGAGGACCCAACAGACAGGTTTCCCTAGCACCTAAACAATCCTCCCATTTATTACCATGACAACCCCAATGACCCTAGGTAGTCCAAAACACCACATATTCCTCCCCTCTAATGAGAAAGCCCTCCCCACCCAGAAAGCATAAAGCCGCCCCCCCCCCCCCCCCCCGGGAAAGAATAAAGACTAAGCTAGGAGATGAGGGTAGACTGCCCCATCTCCGGCGAACCCCCGGGGAATTATTCTGCCCCATGAAGAGGGGGTCACCACTAGCTAAAGATCCAGCTGATTAGGAGGCCTTCTGTCTCGAGGAGGATTACAGTGAACTTCTGGTGTGCCCACACCACAAGGTGGTACTGGTGGTGGGGTAACTACAGGTCCTGGGGAAGTAGCCGGAACTGGAGAGGATGTTTTTGGCCGGTTGGTCCAGGGAGGCTGAAGGCGTTGAAGAGGTGGCTGGAACAGAAGAGACATGAACAGTTGTTTCATGCTCTGATGTTGTATCATCAGTAAGGGTGAAGTCAGGTATGTCCTCTGGAGATGCATCTTCTGGATGGGTATAATGGAGAAGCAACTAATCTTCATGCTGTCACCAAACTAGGCCACTCGCTGTCTGGACAGAGTAGGAAACAGGTCCTGTCTGGGCAATGACCGTTGCTGGAACCCATTTAGCTCCTGAAGCATAGTTTCGAGCGAGAACAGGCTGTCCAATACTGACGGTGCAGTCCTTTGTTCTTGGTGAATGTCTGCTGACCTGGTCCTGCTGTTGGCATTGAACCACTTGCTGTGTGTCTCGTGGTTTCACCAAATCAAAGCAAGAGCGCAACTGCCGTCCCATCATAAGAAAAGCTGGAGATGCCTTAGTCATAGCCTGCAGAGTGTTTCTGTAGGGCAACAAGAAGTTGTCCAGACGCTTCTGAAGAGGTGATTGCCCCTTTGTAGATTTTAGAGCTTGCCTCATAGTCTTTACAAAGCTTTCAGCAAGTCCATTGGTGGAAAGATGATATGGTGCTGACCTAATGTGATGTATTCCATTGGCCTTCAGATGCCAGGGGCAAAATCTTGGGTGCTGTGGAAATTTGGTGCCCAGGATATGTTGAGCCCTGATATAGCTTGGTCCACAAGCTATGTTGCTATGATGAAAGAGCACTGCCTGAGAGAGGCTGTAAGAAGTGCATGATAAAGGGGTGTCAGAGCCTCATGATGAGAGTACTCTGACAAGCTGATGATTCCTACTGTGGACAAATAACTTAGCAGGATACACCCTGAGTCACTCACAGAGAATGGAACCAATGATAACTCAAGGGGAGTGGGGAGGAGTCAAAAATAGATTGTGATGCAGTCAGACTGATAAACTCAGTAGTGGAGTGGCACAAGTAGCAGGGTGGTCTGTGGTAAGGATTGTGTTCTAGGGACTTCGCTAGTTTAGACTGGAATGTGGGCTCCTTCACTTCATTGTAGAAGAGGAGGACTAGAATTTCTTTAGGCTGCAAATTGCAAATGTTGCTGCTGAGATGCAAAGGGCATTTGAGGGAGACTGGGACTGTTACTTGTTTCCTTGACTTCAAGGAGTTTGTGTGCTCTATGGAGGGTTTGGGCATTATTCCACAGGGAGTGAGAAAGGTAAATCCTCTCAGAAGAGCTTTTAGGGAGTGTATATTTGTGAATGCACACTATTATACTAAATGTGTAATGTTAACTAGTTACTAAACTTGGGGGTGTATCCCCTGAAAGTATTGCCTTTGAAATACTTTAGCAATATTCATGTTGGCTATGTTCACATGTAAACTTATTTCGAAATAAGTTATTTCGAAATGAGTTATTTTGAAATAAAGTCCTTATTTTGAAATAAGTTAATTCAAATTAGGAAAATGTTAATTCGAATTAAGAGAGAGCCTGCTTTTGAAACGGCTGTTATTTGAAAATGGTTATTTCGAAATAAGGCCATTCGAACATGTTGTTTCAAAACAATTGTTTTGAAACAATGGTGTTGTTTCAAAACAGCGTGTCTAAACGCCGTTGTTTCGAAAGAACCGTTTCGAAACAACGGCTATTTCGATTTCCTACTAGGTTTTACTCTTTCGGAATAACGGCCGTTATTTTGAAACAATGGGACCCATTGTTTCAAAATAACAGTACATCGTGTGGACATAAGCATTTTTATTTCGAAACAATGGGTGTTGTTTTGAGATAAGACTGTCGTCTGAACACAGCTGTTTACTTTTAAAGGTTATAAGCAAATGGTTACATTTTTACAGTATCTATGTATACAGAAAGAAATAGTAACTGTTTTCTTTCAGAGATTATCACTCTCCTATTGTCAGACTTAACGTGTGTGTATATATAAATAAATACAGATACATTGAAGTCCTGAAATAAATAAATTCTAGCATCTACCCAGCAGAAGGACAAACTGAGGCATTTGGTTTGGAAATAAATACCACCAGGTATACCTTGGCATTGACTTATTGCCCTCCCCAAATCTGATACAGTATTGGGGAGGTAGAGGTTAGTAGCATGCTAGGCATCTGATCTGTTCTGTAACATGCCAGAATTGGTGGCTGGGGGAGGAGCTACAAGTGCTGTAACAGCCCCGAGTCTCAAAATTCATGATGAAGCAGTGGCAACCTGACTACTCTATGCCTTTCTTTTTGGGTTTGTTGAAGCATTCCATCTACCCTATTTGGTTTGTGTGTGTGTGTGTGTGTGTGTGTGTGTGTGTGTGTGTGTGTGTGTGTGTGTGTGTGTGTGTGTGTGTGTGTGGTCCACATTTCTTCAAAAGAATCTCAAGTGTAAAGTAACTTACTCGGAGAAGATTAAGGATAAATCCTTGCTATCAAAGTCATCAGTAGTTTGTGTGTGTTTGAGTTGTTTCAGGCTCTTGAAAGGGCCCTTCTAATAAGGGGTATGTATTGTGTTTGCTTGCAGAGTTTGGGAGTTTGAAAGTGTCTAAGATATTCATGCTTGTAGCTTTGCTATCTATGTATAAGCTAAGGCTGTGGTTTTCAAACATTTTTTCTCAGAACCCAATTGAAGAAAAATCCTTTATGCCCAAGACCCAATAATTACATCTTAAAGCAATGCATTCCAGTCTTTTGGTGGTGGCTGCAGGGGGTGCTGCAACCCAGTACCTGAAGGTCTGTGAACCAGTACTGGGTCCTGACCCATGATTCGAAAAACACTGTGCTAAGGCCTGGCCTACACCTGAAAATTAAATTTTCTTAACAATGTTGCTGAGGGGTGTGAGAAATCCTCACATTCCACTCCAAGTGGCATACTTGAGCCAACCTAACCCAGTACTGTCTACATTGTGGGTCAACAGAAGAATTCTTCCATCAACATAGCTATTGCTTCTCCGAGGTGGATTACCTATGCTGGTGGGAGAACTCCTGTGAGTGCAGGTAGCATCTAGGCTGAAAGCTGTGCAGCTTTACCACTGTGACATTTTAAGCATAAACAAGTGCTAACAACAGGGCTTGGTCATACTGGGATGAGAAACAGCCAACGAATGTTCAAAAGCTGCAGAAAGGGACACTGATAATTCTGTAGTTATTTTCCCATTTGAATAATCACTGGATTAACTCTGCAACATGGTATTAAAAGCTGTTAGGCCAACAGAGGTACTATGTTTTATAGGTAGATTGGTGATTGCCTGTTTGTTTTGACCATTCTAAAAACATATGACACCACTGGGAAGGAGAAGGATATTGACTCTACTGTGCTGAACAAATTGGAATTTGTCATTTCATTCTTTGTCTAAATTCCATCTTCCATTTCAGGGATGTGATACTTGGGCCCATTAGGGCAGCTTTGTGCAGGTCAGAGCTGCGCTAAAGCCAGTAGAACTGGCTGACAGAGGATTTCTGTGTGTAGTAGGAAATTCTCTTGTGTTATAAAACACAATTCTCTTGTGTTTATAAATCAGCTCTAGTGGCTTCTGTACCTTGACTCCTGGCACTGAATTGTAGCAATGATGGGAAAAGATGTTGCTATGGTATCCCTATGCCCCCTAGTTCTCTCCTAATGGATTGGCCCCTGGGGGCTATAAATATACAGCATAGCTTGGAACAGCCTTATGGCTATTCTGATCTATGTCAGGGACCAAGCTGGCATAGGACTCCTCTCAGGATCAATTTTTTTCTACCTCAAACCGTCCGTTTCCCCCTGAATCTGTCCTGGTGTTTTTGACTTCTGTGCTGTTAAACAGGAGTTGCATTCCCCATCAGAGATGGATGCATCCCAATGATGGGTGAAGTTTGTCCCTGTAACTGTGCATGATTAGTAAACTGTCCTTTGAATTCTTAAGGACCAAAAACACAACATGGAATGTCAGTAGCTGTTTGTTACTGTTTCCATTAAGTACTTCATTATCTATCTATTTGTTTTAATAAATGATCTCCTAGTTAACTATAAGAATGCCAGATTACTGGAGATATTTTCCCTGTACAGTGACAAGATTTTTGGGAAAGTGAAGCAGAATTTCAGTTATGAAATGTGTTACTGAATTAGCCACATCATAGTGCCATGGCCAGCTAGAGTCTTCAGTACTTCTGTTGTTCCTTTGCTTTTTGTGTCAGATTATTTCTTTCCCAGTCTGCTTGTACTTGTGATAGCTTAGGTCCCTCTGGTACAGATTCTACAGTAGCTCCTTTGCATCTGCATTCATCACAGCAAGTTTAGCTGAGGCAGATGGTGATTTTTATCTTTGATTCTTGCCCCCTCAGACATTAGTGGAATCTGAAATGTCATTTTGGACTATAACCATGGGTCAGATTTACCCCTAGTTACTGTAAACAGGTTAATGAACACAGTTTGCACTATTTGGTCCAGCTGCCACATCTAGCACAGTGGGAGTCTCTGAGGGCTTGTCTCTTATAGGTTGAAATATAATTGAGTAACGCCTCATAGCCAACTTTTGTCCATATAATTCAAACTAGAGATTTTTGTAAGCGGGCCTTTAAGCTTGAGATAAATAACTGGGGAATGGGGTGGGAGGAGGAAGGTTGCAGTGGCTGAAGCAGAGTACCGCTGAAGCTTGAGCTAATAATACAGAGGAAACTGTGCAAAAGGCTACTCTAGTGCTTAGAAATCCCTGAAAGGTGGTAATCTTTAGATTCCTGCCCAGGGTATTTGTCATGTTTATCCCTCCCCTGACTGAAGGCAAAAAGTTAAGTCATCACAGTGTAAATACCAGTGGTCAGATCTAACTTACCCTTGGCACTCCACACCTGTAATATTTGCTTGAACTCTATTATGCTTCATCAGTTGGGTGGTGTGATCGGGCAGTTGCCCTGCACTGGTCTTTATGGAGTTAATAAGAGTCAGGGAGCTTTAGCCAATGGGCTGTGACAAGGAGAGAGCCAATCTGGGGCCAGCAGCCCTGTATAAAAAGGAGCTGCAGGGCCCACTAACTAAATCAGTTAATCTGGGGAATTTGGAAGGCAAGGTTGTCCCTCTGGTGGGTTGTGGCAGTCAGCACTCTGGACACCTCACAATGTGCCATTGTGAGCTAACCAGGAACACAGAGGTCAAGAAGGTGTGGAAGGCAGCAGAGGTCACAAGGGTGGTCCAGAGGTGAGGGACTGGTATGGGACAGGGGGCTGCTGGGGTTCCAGCAGAGAGAAAGGAAGAGATGATAGGAGTGTCCCAAAGGAGAGGACACAGAATGGACTGGACTTCCAGGCCTCTGAGAACATGAAGTAGTGGCCAGGACCAGGGAGTGAGACTTTTTCTCTGGAGGGGGGGAGAGAATGGACTAACGCATACAACCAGATAGTTGAGTAGCTTGAGGGACTCGTCTGAAGGGCTGAGATTGTGATCATGAGGGATAGAGCACTGATCACTTGGGGGGGGACCACTTGAGCTAACGCGCAAGACCACCACCAGGAGGCACTTGTTGGTGCGTTCTGTGCTGTTATTCCATCACAAATAGTAACTAGGGGAACACCTTCATAACGTGAGGCTTCCTGGCCTGAGCTGGTTGTTCATTTGTGGTGTGATGCCAGCAGGACTTCATGATTTTTTTGGGGGGTCCAAGACCAGAAACCAAAAAGGTATGTGATGAACGCTCAAAAGCTATCTGAAGGGATCAGTAGTCATCAGTACTGGTGGAACAATCAAATCCTATCAGGCTAAGGGTTGGAATGCCAGGTCTGGTCAATTGCTGCACTCACTGCCCTCCAAGCAGTTTAGCCAGGGGCTCTGTGGTGACTCAAGTACAGTGCCCATCCTTGTCCTTGATAGCTCAAATGCTTCTGGGGAAGGTCTTGAGTGACTGGCCATTAAAGACTCTGAGGAGGACCCAGCACTCTTACTGATAACTGCCTTTGGTGAGGCAGAGTCATAACTCTACACTGAGGACTAAAGCTACTCAGACTATGTCCAGCACTCAGTGAGGAGGAGGTGGAGGAGGCAGCAATGGAGGAGCCTTTGTTGTCTCAGCCAGGTAAAGACTTTGTTGCCTCTTCCTGTAATGTTTGGGGTGGGGGAGTGACATAAATGCCTCTCATTCCAGCTGTAGGATCAATCTGAAGTGGGGAATGTGTGGTAGAGGGCAGTTGCTTGTAGTTTCTCTCTTCTAGGCCTGGGAACCTGCTGTACCAGTCCCTGCAGAACCTGGTATCCAGATGGCAGGTTTCAGGTACTGCCACACACAGTAGAACTGCCGTTCCCCCCTCATTACCCAGCATTCGGGAGCTTGGCTTCAATACAGCTGCAAAAAAAAAAAAAAAAAAAAAAAATCCCCATCAGGCATACAAAATTACCATCACCCTATTGCCACAGCTTACATTAAGGATGCTTTAACATTCCTGGCTGGGTACAAGGACTTCTATTTTCCTCACCTCTGTTCAACACCCCACAGCACCAAGAGGGATTCCAGGAAGTGGGAACATCTTTCTCTAGACACTCTGACATTGTTTGCAGTGTTGGTCCCAGGATATTAGAGGTATGGAGTGGGTGAGATAATCTCTCTTATTGGACCAATTTCTCTTGGTGATGAAGATATGCTTTCAAGCTACACCACCGGAGTATGTACTGCCAGCTTGTCTTTTGCCAGCAGAAGCTGGTTTAATAGAAAGCATTACCTCACTCACCTTGTAAATTCTGACTTATTTATTTGGCAGCATTTTGCTGTATATATGCCAATCAGGCCCTGTTAATACCAGCTTTCTAATGCCTGTGACTGCAGAGTCAGGAGAGGGTACAATCAATGGTGGGGTGCAAGTACAGCTGTGTGCTTTCTCACATGGACAGTAGCATTGCAGCATTTAAAGAAGCAGTCTAACCCTTAGAGATACCATTGTCCCAGGAAGTCAGTCTGCTGCAGGGCCTTTCTTTGAGGTACAGATCACTGCACTTCAGAAGCACAGGGAGATGGAGTGGGGTGCTCCTGCATTTTTTTCAGCATCCTAGATGTAGGCCTGAGTTTTACCCCATTCTTTTGACCCTGTGTAACATAAGTCTTGTTGTAAAGCAGAGCTTCCAGATGGTTCTTTAAAATTTCAGGCAGCTATAACTCTCCTTTGAAGCTGACTATTCCTCACCAAGCATTTGTGGTCCTTAATCTAGAGATGACAAAATAGGGCCTGTGTATAAACCAAAGGTTTTCTTGCAGAGGTCTGCCATCTGCTGTTTTGCTAAGAAACTAGCTGATTCACTGAGGGATTCAAAGCAGAGAAATGACGTTGCATCCTGAAATAAGAGTAAGAGCATCCCTGGTAACATGCTGGTATGCCAGTCCTGCTTGCCCTTTTGCACTCTAGCACCACAAAAGGTTTTGTTTTACAAGTAAAAAATAATAAACATTTTGTGGTGCTAGAGTGCATGTGGCAAACAAACTGTTTATTTTTACAATTTTATAAACAAAATGTTTATTTTTTACTTGTAAAGGTCATTATTAGTATGCTCAGGATCCCTGGAATTCAGTTACTGCAAAACAGAATTTTACTTACAACAGGGAGTGAAGGCATAGAGATAAAAGTTTCAGTTTAAACTTTGCTTTTAAAATTAAAGGTGAGATGCTGCTGTTTTACTTTTCTTTGTACCCTTGACAGAAAAACAATGTACTTTCTTTCAAGGCACATTTGGACTACTACTTCCCAGCAACACTCCAAGAGGTAGTCTTGCCAAACCTTGCCAGAGTCCAAAATCAAATAAGCAGGAGGAAGAGGTTGCAAGAGAGCCTTGTGATGAACACATATAGGGTATGTCTACACTGGACGCTCTGTTAAGTTGACTTAACAAGGTTGATTTTAAGTCAATTTAAAGTCAACCTTGTTAAGTCGACTTAGAGCATCCACACTCAACACTCTTGCTGACTTCCTGCATCCACACTGGCAGGTATTAGGTTAAGCCTTCCTGGTGGCCAGGAACTCTGGGAGCAGGCCTGGAGGGGAATTAAGTTGTCTTAAGAACTATCCCCCATCTACACTGGCTTAAGTCGACTTAATAAGGTGGACTTAAGCATTAAGTCGACCTTAAGAGGTGATGTTATTAAGCTGACTTAAGGAAGTGCTTAAGTCAACTTAATAAAAGCCCAGTGTGGCCAAAGAGGTCAGTAGGTTGACTAAGTTGACTTAAGGCTCCAGTGTAGATGTACCCACAGGGACTTTGGCAGAAGGTCTTGAAACTTTAGTGGATAATGAGTAGGAAAGGCAATTTCAAGCTACAACTAAGAAGAGCATAAAACACAGCCTTGACTAGTCATGGATCTATTCTGAGTTGCATGGGCAGGTTCAACACAGAAACAACTTACAAAGACACAAGCTTTGCAATTTCAAAAAGGATAGCCGTGTTAGTCTAGTCCAGTAAAAAAACAACAAGCAGTTGTGTGGCACTTTAACAGATTTATTTTATGCGTGAGCTTTCGTGGGAGAAGATCCCACTTCCTCAGATGCTTCGAAGGTGGTTGAACTTACAGAAAGGAATGAAACTAAATGCAAGGGGGTATAAAACATAGGATCAGGTCATAAAGTAACAGCAAATCAGAGCAGTTTACAGGCTCAAACCATGGGAAGCCTGAAGTCAAATCACCCTTTGTAATGGGAAAAGAACAGCTTGCATATTAATTTGAGTTCAGCTGTTTCTCTTTGAAGTCTTGATGTCCCAGGTACATCTCTAACGACAGTCATTAACAAATCCATCATCGAGTGATTGGGAAGATGGAAGTGGTCAGCAACTGGTTTCTTTGTTCTTTGATTTCTGATATCAGCTCTCTGCTCATTCAGTCTCTTACGGAGCGATCGTCCTGTTTGTCCAATATATAAGGTGTTGGAGCATTTCTTGCACATGATGGCATAGACCACATTAGTAGATGAGCAGGTAAAAACACTACAAGAAGAAATATTCTTCATGGACTCCTCCAGAAGGCCAAAATGAGAGACTTCTATATTGATTGCTTCCACCACCGTACCAAGGCTGAAATCGTGGACAAACAACATCCTTTACATCATAACCTCAGCCCTGCAGAACGCAATGCCATCCACAGCCTCAAAAACAACTCTGACATTATCATTAAGGAGGCTGACAAAGGAGGTGCAGTTGTCATCAAGAATAAATCAGATTATGACCAGGAGGCTTATAAACAACTCTCCAACACAACCTTCTACAGACCACTTTCCTCTGACCCCACTGAAGAATACCAAAAGGAATTACAACGCCTACTCAAGAAACTCCCTAAGACAGCACAAGAACATATAGAGACAGAAACACCACCAGAACCACGGCCAGGGATGTTCTATCTACTACCCAAAATCCATAAAAAAGGAAACCCTGGACGCCCCATCATCTGAGGCATTGGCACTCTTACTGCCGGCCTATCTGGCTACGTGGACTCCCTCCTCAGACCCTATGTTATCAACATCCCTAGCTATCTTCAAGATGCCACAGACTTCCTGAGGAAAATACAGTCCATTGGAGACCTTCCTGAAAACACCATTCTGGCCACTATGGATGTAGAAGCTCTTTACACCAACATCCCACACAAGGATGGATTACAAGCTATTAGAAGAACCATCGCAGATGATGACACAGCACAGCTCGTGACTGAACTTTGCAACTTTGTACTCACCCACAACCACTTCAGATTTGAGGATCATTTGTATCTCCAAATCAGTGGCACTGCTATGGGCACCCGCATGGCCCCACAATATGCCAACATCTTTATGGGCGACTTAGAACAACGTTTCCTCAAGTCTCATCCCAAAACACCTCTTCTTTACCTGCGCTACATCGATGACATCTTTATCATCTGGACACACAGCAGGGATGCTCTTGAAGATTTTCACAGAGATTTCAATAATTTCCACAACACCATCAAATTGAGCCTGGAACACTCCACACAGGAGATCCACTTTCTTGACACTACAGTACAAATCAGGGATAGACACATCACCACCACCCTATACCGAAAACCTACTGATCGGTATAGTTACCTACATCCTTCGAGCTTCCATCCTAAACACACCACACGATCCATTGTCTACAGCCAAGCCCTAAGATATAACCGCATCTGCTCTGATCCCTCAGACAGAGACAGACATCTTGAGGATCTCTATCAAGCATTCTTGAAACTACAGTACCCACCTGGGGAAGTAAGAAAACAAATTGACAGAGCTAGACGGGTTCCCCGAAGTCATCTACTACAGGAGAGACCCAAGAAAGAAAGCAACAGAACACCACTAGTCACCACATACAATCCTCAAGTCAGACCTCTGCAAAAGATCATTAAGGACCTACAGCCTATTCTAAAAGATGATCCCTCTCTCTCTCAAGCATTAGGAGACAGACCACTCCTTGCTTATAGGCAGCCCCCTAATCTTAAACAGATACTCACCAGCAACTACAGATCTAACAACAAGAACATTGAAGCAGGCACACACCCCTGCAAAAAACCACGCTGCCAAGTCTGCCCACATATCTACACAACAGACACCATCATAGGTCCTAATCAAGCCTGCTATTCCATCAAAGGCTCGTTTACCTGCTCATCTACTAATGTGGTGTATCCCATCATGTGCAAGAAATGCCCCAACACCTTATATATTGGACAAACAGGACGATCGCTCCGTAAGAGACTGAATGAGCAGAGAGCTGATATCAGAAATCAAAGAACAAAGAAACCAGTTGCTGACCACTTCCATCTTCCCAATCACTCGATGATGGATTTGTTAACGACTGTCGTTAGAGATGTACCTGGGACATCAAGACTTCAAAGAGAAACAGCTGAACTCGAATTAATATGCAAGCTAAATTCTGTGAAAGCAGGACTCAATCGAGACTATGGGTTCTTTTCCCATTACAAAGGGTAATTTGACTTCAGGCTCCCATGGTTTGAGCCTGTAAACTGCTCTGATTTGCTGTTACTTTATGACCTGATCCTATGTTTTACACCCCCTTGCATTTAGTTTCATTCCTTTCTGTAAGTTCACCCATCTTCGAAGCATCTGAGGAAGTGGGATCTTCTCCCACGAAAGCTCATGCAAAAAATAAATCTGTTAGTCTTAAAGTGCCACACAACTGCTTGTTGTTTTTTTACAAGCTTTGCAGTCAGAGTGCCTGTGATATGCTAGGTGCAGACTGGTTAAAAAGTTCCTACTCCAGAGAGTTAGAAAAATATGTTTCTCCTTCAAGCACTGCTCACATCATTCAGTTACAGGTGTGTCTACGTGCCACAATGCACAGTAGCTCGGAAAGTCTTTAGCGTTAGCCCATCAGGTCAGGGCACATGGCCAATGCCCCCTCCATGCTGCGACCATGGTTATATAGGTTACCATGACCCTGACCCTCCCAGTTCCTTTTTCCGCCATCAGTGTCAGTTCAGATCAGCGTTATCTTGCGAAACACAAGTGCCTGTCTTGTGAAACTCGAAATGCCAGGTTTCAAGCAGTGCTTAGGATGCTGCAAGGCTTTTCTGATGGACGACCTGCATGAGAAATGCCTTGCCTCCTTGGGTGAGCCCCACCTCGCGGCGGAGTGCTCCATTTGCCAATCCTTCAAGTGAAGAACTCGGCTGGAAAGAGAGCGCCATTTCCTCTCAATTTCGGGGAGCGGAGCCACTCCGCCCGAAGGCAGCCGAGCCACCAGTGCTCCGCCGGACCCTCGATCAGCCCGGGCTCAGGTTCCCCGCTGATCACCAGTACTGGGCTCAAAATCTCAGCCCACTACGGTACCGCTTCAATACCGCCCTCGCCTGTCCTCTGGTAGCCTCCCAGCCACCCCGAGTAGGGCACCGGCTCAGGCACCGACCTGCCACGGGCATTCAAATCTGGCTCCAGTGCAGAAGAGGAAGAAGCAGACCATAGCAGCACTGCCCCCTCAGCACTGCTGGACACGGTACCACCTCTAAGCCCGGTACCGCTGGACCAGGCACCGTCACCGATACTGCCGCTTCCAGTGCCATCACTTCCATTACCGTCGGACCTGGCACTGACAACACCCGCACTGATACCGGTACTGTTGTGGGCCTCTTCACCCTTCTCCAAACTGGTACCGTCAAACCCGGCATGGGGCCCAAGTATTGTGGCTCTGCCTCATCGCTCCTCCGAAGAACTCTCGATACCGGACTGCTGGATGTCGGGGGAGAGGTTGTCCAGATTGTCCTCCGAAGACCTCTTTCTCTCCCCCCCCCCCCGGGGGGGGCACTGGGAAGGGGGTTTCTAAACAGCTCCATATCACCGAGCTCGAGGGGAATACGCCCATTGGGAGAGGTCTCTGCTCCCCCCATGGCATCTATGCTGCCATCGAGGTCACCACACAACAAGTGGACCCTCGACTGGCTGAACATGATGGCAGATGATGTCTCCTTCCGTTATGCTTGATCACCGGTGCTGGAGTCCTCGGATTTCTCCGGCGACGAGCCAGACCCTGATTCTACTCAATGTAGCAGATCAAGGGCTCAATCATGCTCGTCACCCGATGAGCACCTAATTGACATGTCTGCCGACCATGAAGGAGATCCCTGTGTCGAGCAGGACCTCCGCTGCTGCATGGCAGCAAATCTGAAGCTGGGGGTGATCCAAGTGGAAGATTATTCCCTCTTCGACGCATGCTGTAGAGCCCCGCCGGCTAAGGTTGCAATTCCCCTGTGCTCCGGAGTGTTTCATATTGTCCAAGAACGCTGGCAAATGCCTTCCTCGATTCCTCCAGTGTCCAAAGTGGTGGACAAGAAATACTCTGTCTCCCCGGAAGGATTCCCCTTCCTATACCACCATCCAGCCCCAGGATCCCTGGTGGTTGATGTGGTCAACCAAAGAGAGAGACAGGGCCAGCCGAGTTCCATGCCCAAGAACAGAGAGGCGAGGAAGCTTGACCTATTGGGCAGGAAAGTTTACTCCTCTGCCATCCTACAGCTGCATATCTCAGATCACTCAGCCCTGATGACACGCTACATCTTCAACCTGTGGGAGGCTCTACGAAATCTCCGCTCAGCTGTCTCTGAGGAACGCCTGAGAGACTTTGAGGCAATGCTGGATGAAGGAGAGAGAGCATCCAGGGATGCGCTCGCGGCAAACTGGGATGCAGTGGATACAGTGGCATGCATAATGGCATCGGCGTTTGTTATGTGCCGCTTGGCCTGGCTCCAAAACTTTGGCCTTTCCACACAGATGCAGCAGATTATCCAGGATCTTCCTTTCAAGGGTTCTGACCTCTTTGCATCCTCCACAGATGCAAAGCTGCATGGTATGAAAGACTCAAGGGCTACACTTCGGTCCCTCGGAATTTACACTCCTAAACCCGTTAAGCGCTCCTCCAGGTTGCATCAGCAGCTACAGCAACAGTTACGGCAACTGAAACAGCAGCTGCAACTGCAGACCCAGTTCCCAAGATCCCTCCAGTTTCCCCAGCGCCATCTTGGGGACCTGGAAAAGATAAGGGCCGATCAGGTAAAGGGGGTAAGCTGAGCACCTCACAGTCTGGACGGTGCGGACAGGGATTGGACCACTCTTTGGGCTGCAAGCAGCATTTTTGATGGTTCCTCAGAGGGCAGCACTCCAGAACCCCTGTTCTCTCCCCACCACCTCTGCCACTTCGTCTCACAGTGGACCCGTGTCACGTCAGACCAGTGGGTCCTCAACACAGTGGTGAGAGGATACTGCATCCAGTTCCTTTCAATCCCTTGGGACAGGAAACCACCCCCTCCCACAATACCAGAAAACCCAGATCTGCTGGGCAGGCTCGAGGTCGAATGCCAGAAGCTACTCTCCCTCAGAGCCATAGAAAAGGTTCCCAAAAGAGAGTGCGGCAAAGGGTTCTATTCCTGCTACTTCCTAGTCCCCAAGCCCAGTGGGGACCTATGACCCATTTTAGACCCCAGAGCACTCAACAAACACATAAAGAAAATAAAATTCGGCATGGTTTCCCTGCCCCAGATTATCCCCTCCCTGTCCCCAGGAGTTTGGTTCGCAGCCCTTGACCTAAAGGACACTTACTTCCACATAGCCATTCGACCCCATCACAGATGTTTTCTCAGGTTTGTGGTGTCATGACACCACTACCAGTTCACTGCCCTCCCCTTCGGGTTATCGCTAGCTCCCAGGGTGTTTACAAAGTGTGTCTCACCAGTCGCAGCTTTCCTATGCAGGAGGGGTATAAGAATCTACCCCTACCTAGACAATTGGCTCAAAGTGGGCAAGTCAAGTTGACAGGTACAAAACCATGTCAATCTAGTAAGGAACCTGTGTGAGTTCCTGGGCTTCCACATAAACTCAGAGAAGTCCAACCTTTGCCCCACTCAGGACATAGAATTCATTGGGGCATGTTTAAATGCCCGACAGGGCACTGCGTCCTTGCCCCTGTCAAGATTTCGGTCCCTCTGCACCATCATCATGGAGCTCCAGGCACCTGGGCTGACCACAGCACGCCAGTGCCTGCAGCTGTTGGGACACATGGCAGTGGCCACATTGGTAATCTGAAGAGCCAGCCTGTGGATGAGACTGTTTCAGCTCTGGTTTGCCAGAAGCTTCTGACCAGGAAGAGACCGTCTGGACAAGGTGATCTTGGTACCTCAATATGCCCTGGAGTCCCTCCAAATCTGGAAGGACCCCGACTTCGCGATGGGGGGAATTCTATTCAGGGAGTCCAAGCCCTCAGTGACCCTGATATGGATGCATCCGACGCAGGCTGGGGAGCCCACCTGTCCGGAGGTGTTTGGAATCCCGAGGATAGATTCCTCCACATATATATGAAGGAGCTCTGGGCTATTAGGCTGGCCTGCATGACCTTCCTAGACCAGATCTGAGGCAGAGTGGTCCAGATCCTCTCAGACAATACAGCGGCTGTGTTCTGCATGAACCATCAAGGGGAGTCCACTCCTTGGCTCTGTGCGAGGAAGCGACCAAGCTTTGGCAATTAGCGATAGACCATCACTTCATGCCAACTGCCTCCCACTTACCCAGGGTAGACAATGGCATAGTGGACTCACTCAGCAGGAAACCCTTGGCAAATCATGAGTGGTCCCTCCACAACGAGGTTTTCTCCCTGCTGACAAACAGATGGGGAACCCCTCAGATTGACCTCTTCGCCACAGGGCAGAACCGCAAATGTCCCCCGTTCTGTTCCCTTCAGGGTCGGGGGGAGGGTTCTCTCAGTGATGCCTTTCTCCTCAATTGGTTGGGGGCCCTAATGTATGCCTTCCCTCCAATCCCCCTGATCCATGGGTGCTACTGAAGGTCCTCGCGGACAAGGCACACATCATTCTGATAGCCCCGGACTGCCCCAGCCAATGCTGGTTTCCTCTCCTGCAGGACATGTTTGGCCTTTCACTAAAGAGTAGATGGGGCTCCAGTCTTTTCATGCCCCATTTGTCATAGATTCCTGAAAGAGGTGGAAAAACTTTTTACCCACACCCATAAACCCACTCCACAGTGGGGTTTGAATGTTGTGCTGTGAGCTCTGACAGAACTGCCATATGAGCCCTTGAACTCAGCCACCCTGCTTGTACTGTCCTGGAAGGTTGCTTTCCTGGTAGCAATTACCTCGGCCAGAAGGGTCTCAGAGTTACAAGCCCTGTCCTCTGAACCTCCATATACGGTTTTCTTCCCAGACAAGGTGGTCCTTCATCACCATCCCTCATTCTTGCCCAAGGTTGCCACCCCCTTCCACATGAATCAAGAGATCTGCCTGCTGGTCATCTATCCAGACCCTCAGGTGACAGAAAACCAGAGATGGTGGCAAACTCTTGATGTGAGGAGAGTGCTCCTAATCTATATCGAGCGCACACAATCTTTCTGCAAGACCTCCCAATTGTTTGTGGCAGTCGCTGAATGCATGAGAGGCTCCCCAGGATCCTCTCAGTGCATCTCCAAATGGATTGTGAACTGCATTAAAGACTGCAATGGAAGGTCAAACACACCTCTCCCGGAGACTGTGAGAGCCCACTCTACCAGAGCTCAGGTGTCTTCCATGGCCTTCCTCGCTAAGGTCCTGATCCAAGAGATCAGCAGGGCCACTACGTGATCGTTGATACATACCGTCATGACGCACAACGCCATTGCCCAACAGGCGAGAGATGATGCCGCTGTGGGCAGAGCTGTACTCAGTGTGGGTAGACTGTATCTCCTTCCACCATCCTTGGGTACGGCTAACAGTCACCTGTAACTGAATGATGTGAGCAGCGCTTGAAGGAGAATGGTTGGTTACTTACCAGTAACTGTCCTTCTTCGAGGTGGGCTGTTCACATACATTCAGGCCCCTCCCACCGTCCCCGCTACAGAGTTGGCAAAGGTATATGGGACTGGGAGGGTCAGGGTCATGGTCACCTATATAGCCGCGGTCGCAGTGTGGACGGGGCGTTGGCTGTGTGCCCTGACCTGACAGGCTAATGCTAAAGACTTTCTGAGCTCCCATGCACTGTGGCACATAAACACACCTGTAACTGAATGTATGTGAGCAGCCCATCTCAGAGAAGGACAGTTACTGGTAAGTAACCAACTGTTTCCTTAAGACCCTTTAATGTATTGCTGTTTATGGCTGTTCTCAGTGCAGGTGAGCATGTTCCACATCTAATAGCTTAACATTCCATTCCAGGAGTAGGTGGCTCAGTACCTCTCTTGATTGGCTCACATGAGAGTAGGACTGCCTTCAGCAATGTGAAGAGGGCCATTGACAAATGGCCATGTATAAATGGTGTGAGGGAGCTATAGGCAGCAGGAGCCAGAGCAGCAGAGCTCCTGCTCCAGCCTTGGTTCAAGAAAAGCCTCATTCGGCAGCCACAAACTGTCCTCCAAGATACCATGAGCTGCAGCCTCAGGGTTGGCTAGGCCAGTGCCTGGATAAAGAGGAATTCAAATTGGGAGATCAGATTGGGGCATACAGTGTTGTGGGTTAGGAAAGGTGGTAAAAGAAGAGCGCTTCAGATTGTTTCTACTCCTCCCACCCCCATGTATACCTTACCAGCTGTAGACTCTTATGGGTTTTCTAGGAGGGTGGTACTGGCAATGCATAATCTTCTCTTTTGATAGTTAGTTTAGTTTCTTTGCATTCTAGGTAATGCCTTTAAGTACTTTAAGTTATGACACTTTAAAATTCATATTTTCTTTTAGAATACTCTCTAACAATGGTCCTTCACTGACACCTGTAGATGTAATTGAGTATTACACACTTAAAAGTGCCTTGAAAGTGGAGTCATTTGAAAATTTTAATCCTGCTCCTGAATTTCCCCATCCTCACACTCAGGAATTCCTATACTAATGTATCTTGGCTGTGTATGATTAATACACATATACACCCTCCATACCCATCCTTTTATGGCCAAAAGAGCCACTGAGAGGAATTGTAAGACACCATGGTCCTGTAGATGATTCTATTCTATATAAGTTATTATACCACCTTGATCACCGTGGTGGTTGAGCACCTTCCATTAGTGCATTAAGCAACAAGACTAAGACCTGTCACATGTGGTTAGTTCTTTCTCATTCTGTCCCAAATGGGGGAATGGTCAGTGTTCTGCTTCAGTGGGGTTTTTAGCTGCAAACCCTCTTGTGTGTTAGAGAAGGCAGAGGAGTTTGCTTTACACTTGGAAGGGGCATCAGCATGTGTTAAGCTGTGCTTGTGTGTAGTGGAGGTGTGTTTGCTGCTTTTACTTGGTTTGGGGCACAGGGGAGAAAGATTATAAGGGAGGGAGATGGAAATTGTCTTCTAGTTCTTCATCTCCTTCACCTCTGATGCAAGTAGCATCTCCCAGTTATCCTATTGCCTGGAAGACACAGCAGCTGGCTGAAGCTGAACCCATTCAAGTTGGAGGAGACAACAGTGGCTGGGGGGAGCAGCTCCTGCATCTTAGGAGTCTCAAGTGTCATGATTACAGACTTCACTTGGGCTGGGTTGAAATTAATCCCTGCCAGCCTCAGTCAATGCTTTCGCAAACATTCAGAGGAATTGCATTGAAAATACCATCTTGGACTCCTCTCCGCCTCAGGGGAATTGTACTGGGTCTTCCTTGGCGATATGGGACTCCTTGGAAGCATGTGTCTGCCCTTCCAACCCTTTTCCTTTTTCATCGGTGGGCTGTGCTGGGCCTTTCTTGGTGAGGTGGTGCTCCTGGGGGGCTCACCTCCCACCAAGTTTTGGGCTTGCTTGAAGGCATCTGCTATTGTGGCATCTCTACCATAGATTTCACTTCTTTGTCCCATACGCTGGTTCTGACCTTGTCTGTACACCCCCCTTAAGAATCAGTGTTGTGCTATGAGGTCTATGAGCTACTCATATGTGCTGCCCCCTTTACCCTTGACCCATTTGTTTAACAGATCCCACAATTTATGAGCATACTCACTATGAGTCATGCTTGTCTCCTTAAGATCTCTAAACTTCATTCTGTGTACTTCAGGCATGATCTGAAATCTTTGCAAGACAGCCTTTAAAAATGCATAACACTTTAAGGCCTCCCCAGTTGGCATGTCATTCAACACCATCCTAGCTTTACCAGAAAATTTAGGCACAATTATTGGAACTTTCTGCTCTTCATGGATTTTGTGCAGTTCTCAGAGTCTTTCAAATGTAGTGAAATACTCCTCAGTGCAGTTTGTCTCTAGGTAGGCTGAGCACAGCTTCTCAAAGGTAGGTGTTTCAGACATGGGGGATGCACAGGCTACTGACAGGGGGCCTTGCTTCTCCAAAAGCAGCAGCGGATGTTTCTGTTCCTTCTTCTTTTGCATGACTTCCCACTGCTTTAGCTTCATTGCATGTTTGTGGGCAACTTTGAGTTCTCTGGCATGTTGACAAGCATTTTCCTGCTCCTTATGCTTAATTTCTGCTTGCCATTTAGCAAATTCACATTCTTTTTCTTTCTCTTCTGCTCGCATGCGGGCCATTTCCAATTTTGCAACTGTCTCGCTGACAGACATCTTTAGTTTTTCCAGTGTCTATTTCCCTCATCTGGAATAGACAAACAGAAAATAACAAATTGTGATCTCCTCCTGACTGTTCTGTCACTACACATATAACTCACTTAAAATCCTTAACATCAATTACAGCAAGCTGTACATAACCCTGATATCACTGTGCCACTGTGATGTCATCTTCCCAGAATCTGTTTTTTTATGCTGCTGTGACCTTCTGATCTCCACTCCTGAACCCCGACGCTACCCCACTTTGCTAGGTGACCACTCATTCCTGGGTCAGTCCACGCAAGCCTCCTGCGTGTGTTTGGTCTCAGGCAGTGCATGCACACCCTCTGGCCACTCAAGACAGTCCCCAAATGAGCACCTCCAACCCCCAGATACCACACTGGAAACTTCCATCCTGCAAAGATAGAGACCCTTTCCCGGTCACTGAAGACTCATAGACCCTTGTCTGTCCATTTATCAATGAAATGAATATACGCAGCCTCACTCGTTCACCCCCTCTAAAGTCCACACAACTGTAGATAAAACAAATACTAATTTATTGATTAGGATACGATTTTAAGTGAGTATATAGCAAATCAATGCACAATCATTTAATAAAGAGTAAGGACTTACCACAAGCAAATAAAAGATAAGACTCATGCTAACTAACCTTACTGTCCAAGGTTACTCATAAGATCTGGCTTATTCTTCTCATTCTTACACACAAGACTGGCTGCTGGTGGTGGTCTACCAGTCTTGGCCTTCCTGGACATGCGGATCAGTTCAGTGTCTGTATTCGTTTTCAAATCCTTCCTCCTTTGCTCCAACTTCTCTGTGCTGCTATTTGATTCTCTTTATACCACCTGAGCCAGGGAGGTCAATTTGCATTGCTTTTGTCATGCACCTCTCTGGCTGTGCTGAGCAATAGCCCTGATGGTCTGAGCCATGTAACATGCTTCACATCTGTACACATACGTGATGCTGCAGGGACCTTGATATGATAACAATGTGGTAGAACATTCAGAAGGGAGCCTTGCATAGCATGATTGGCATCAAACCCAAACAATTACATTGCAACAGTGAACAGAAAAATTGCACGGATCATAGCCCTTTGTATGTCACATGACAGCCACTAACCTGAGTGGTGCTACAACCTTATATGCCAACATACACCACCTGGAGAAGGGAGCCAGGCCCAGCCCTGCAGAACAAGAGTTGAGCTGTGACCATAGGGTGAATGCGGTGCAGGCTCACTCTCCAACTCTCTGATCTTCCTAGCTTCCTCTCAGCTGCAACTTTTTGGGACAGCTCAGAGGGGCCTCTGTTTCAGTTTTGTCCTGAGTCCCTGAAAGCCTTTGTGCAGCCATGATCAATCAGGATCTTCATGATTGTCTTTTCCAAATTGCTGGCTCTGGATTGTTTGTTTGGGTTTTGTGTTTTGAGCTCTTCACTGAATATTTCCTGGTGTTCAGTGTTTGAGCAGTGTGAGTGGTGTCCATGTCCCGTGGTATTGTCTGTTCATTGGTTGGATGAGTCAATGTTTCTAAACTGCTTTGGGGTGTGATGGTATACTGGTCCTTTGTGGTTTTGGCAGAGGATGTTTTGAAGCCCTCTTCAAAGATAATCCCTGGAAGGAAAGGTACTCCTATCTAGGCCTCTGCTACAGTGTTACCTGAAGTTAGACATTGTAAATTGATGAAGTGGGTTCAGCACATGGGCCTGGTTACTTTGCCAGTAAGGAACCACAGGTAACTTACTGATTGTTGCTACATGAGAATTTGGGAGCTCAGAGACCAGAATTCCTGTTAAGGTCTGTTTTGCCCAAAGACATAGTGAGGGACATTTGTGTTTTGGAACTGTCTTTTCCTGTAATTATCTTTTAAAGCCTCTCAGCAAAGCCACAAGACAGGGATCTTGAGTTGAAGAAGTCTGTGATGGATCTCTGACGCTGTCACTTTTCATTTTATTGAGCTTGAAATAAATATAGCTGCCTCCACCAAGAAGTGGAGAAAAGACTATCTTATTAACCAGAGGATTTGGGTCTTGTGCCCTATACAGAGTGGGGCAAAGCAGCTTTGCCTTCTGCCCACAATGGTCTTATTTTGACACTAATCCAATTTCATTAAATAATGGACCTCTGTTGTAATCCTGAAACTTGCTTTCTGCACACACTTGTAAAGAAAGACCTTTGCTTGGGGGAATGGAATGGTGCATGAACCCTGCTGAAAGAAAATTCTAGAAGTTGTTTAAACTGTTCATGAATAAGTTTTTCTTTTTATCACTGCTATTCACTCAGCTCTGTTCAAATATCATTCATTGCAGATACCTTGCTACATTCATCTAACAATAATGAAACCAGGAGCCCACTGGGAATATAAACCCGGTGGCTTGTTTCTCAGCACAAATGCACAGCTTGTATTTTTGGCTTTGCTCCATTCTTTTTTGTGCTTAAGCTGGTTCACTGCTGCCGTTGTTTGCCGTGGGCTCTTTCTAGTTGTTGCAGAGTGCCTGTGGGTGCTACTTTTGTGTCACATATGTTTGCCACCTCCTTTTGTTCTTAATAGGTTTCACAGAGACTTGTTTCAGTCTGTCTATCTGGCAATCTCAAGTGTCTGGAGCTCTTCTGTCACGTCATACTTTGCTCTCTGGAATACTAATTTGGTTCTTTAATTGCAGCAGTTGTCATTGGGTGGGAAGATGTCTGTGGTGTAGCCATCAGGGAGAATGATGATAGTAAATGGATAGATATCTCAACATTATGCTACCTCTGCCTGGCCTCTGAGCCCTAGTGGAACCGTCATACTGTAAGTGGGTACAGTGTAACGTGCACACGGCATATGCACCAAATAATCCTGTGATCTGGAGGGTGCATCAGCTGGGAACACTGAGTGTCTCTCCAAAGCAGGCATATCAATAAGGCTGGTTGGCTGTCCTAACCCTCATGCCAACAATTAATTGGCAAAGTTGATTAATAGCAACTAAAGGTTGGCTTATTCACAAAAACTTTGAACCAAGCTTTTATCCATACAATAGCTATATAAAGTAGAGTTATATCTAATTATCTGAAGGCTTGTGTTCCACAAGATGTTAATGAGGGGCAAAAATACATAGTCCTTGCTGGAAGTCCCAGGGCAAATGTGTGTGCCTGCCCCCCACCCCCAATAGATTTATGGGATTGTTGAGACTCTAAAGCATAAAATAGGGTTTTAAAAAAAGTAAGTGGTACTAATATCCCAGTGCTTCTGCTGGAGATGACCTTGGGTTTAGAACTGCAGATTTTTTCTTCCAAAGGGAAAATTTCCCTTTTTGGGTTCTGTACTGCATACTTTTAGTGTGACTACTCAGTGGATTCAATTCATCCCAACTAAAGAAGGGGATACAAACTGTTCCCTCCTATTTCAGCTGTGCAGCTGCTGTCCCAGGAGTTTACACTTCCAGGAAAGGTAAGTAGTAACTCAGTGGTTTTCAAACTCCTTTTTTCTCAGGATCTAGTTGGAAAAAAAGTATGCCTACTAATCAACAATTATATCTTCCAGCAGTGCATCCCAGTCTTTTGGCAGTGACAGCAGGGAGTGCCATGACCCAGTACCTGAGCATCTGCCACTGTACTGGGTCCTGACCAGTGGTTTGAAAACCACTGCAGTAAGTGATCTGCCAAGGAGGGCAGCTTTAATGTGCAGGCAGGGCTCTATAGCAGTGGCTTTCACTTTTTTCCTCAGGACCCAGCTGAGAAAAATCACTTGTGCCCACAACCCAACAACTACATCAACGATAGCAATGCATTCCAGTCTCTTGGCAGTGGCAGCAAGGGATGCTGCAACCCAGTGCCTGAGGGTCTGTGATCCAATACTGGGTCTCAACCCTAACTGTGAAAACCACTGCTCTATAGGGAACCTCGAGGAGTGGTAGAGACTGGTCATGGAATTCACTGAACTACTGTATGTTTTAGTTCAAGTGAGAGAAGCCTGTGTTTCCAGAAGAATATTTCTGAGTCATATGGAAGCATGCATGGGACCAGGCCCCTTCCCCAATAACTGGCAGGGGCACAGAACTCTCCTGGCCTTGGGGCCACAGTAGGAAAGCAAACTGACAGCTCCTCCAGCCCCAGGACTGCGAAGGGAGCACAGAACCGGCCCCTCAAAAAGCCATCAAATTTTTATATGTGCACACACTCCCTGTCCCTATTACTTATGTGACTTCCTCTGAGGTGTTGGTCTGGTTAACATTGGGTGGTGGTGGGGAAATCACACTTTTAAAATTGAAAGTTTGAAATCGGAAAATGTTTATTACAGCTGCTGAGAGCATAATGGTTTATATTGTCCCCTGCATCAGTGCAGGCAGACACAACTCTGAATTTGCAGAATTCATAATATCTTTCATATTGTCTTGTAAAGCACATAGGGCTTATCCACTCCTGCCATAAAGCAGCAAGTGAGTTTGTCTCCCACATCCCTAGGATTCATGGAATCCACAGGGTTAGCCAACTGGCAAAACTTAGGTCCTACAGTGGCCCTCATGGGGTATCTGCTAGCCAGATTTCCCACAAGGAAACAGCACAGATGAGAAGTGGGCAAGCTGTTGACAGGTCAGCATTAAGTGACATGACAAAGTCCCAAGGGCTTAAGGGAATGTGGTTGTAGCTGTTCAGGGTACCTTCCTCATTTCACTTTTGTCCTGTGGCTTTCTTGGGGGGATAAGTTGCATTGTGGAAGGGCTTCTTGCAGGGTTAGGGGAAGAAGAAAACTCTGCGCTCCCCTTCCACAGTCTGTACCAGCAGAGTGCTGTTTTCTTTCTTTTAATATCCCCTCTGGCTGCAGAGGGACATGAGTCCTAATATTAACTAATTTAGTATTCTGCAGTACTGCCAACAGAGGCAGATATTGAAGTACATAATGTCCCTGAATTTGTAGTTTAAAGCAAAATAACAAACTTGTATAGGATTGATGAATTATGAAATGGTTCATGTTGGAATGGATTGCATCTGCACAAGGCACCAGGTCTGAAAGACTTTGTTCAGGACACTACTCATTTAAGTAAGAACTTTTAGGTTTAGGCAGTAAAGATCCCCCATCTGTTTTTGTATGGGTGTGGGGGTGAGGGCCATTGATGTCAGTACAGGGGGCTATTGCATTCTTGCATGAATGATCAGCACCTAAGCTACACCTATTGGAAATGAAACTTTCTGGGATATTGATCACCTTATTTACATGTTTAAAAATATTGCTTGCAAGACAGTGGAACACTTACTATGGCTGTCTCAAGATGGTTTTTGTCAATATCAATATATTACATTTTACTTGGAAATTCAGTAAACTTTACAACCAAATGTGCTCTTTTGGAAGTACAGGTAAGTGTATGAAAATGGCTTCCATAGTCAGAATATGAAAAATATAAAACATTGAATCTGAGGGATTATTCATGAGTAAAATATTTGAGTTCTATGTAATTTTCTAGAGGATTTTTGCAATGAACATTAATGGCTTTCAAAATTTGAACCAAACCCTTTTAAGTATCTGCACAGCATGAGATAGGATGAGGACCTTATTTCTTCAGCACAGTGGTTTCCAAACTATTTTCCTTAGGACCCAGTTGAAAAATATAATTTATGCCCATGACTCAACAATTACATTTTTGAACAATGCATTCCAGTCTTTTGGCGGTGTCTGTAGGGGGTTCTGCAACCCAGTGCCTGAGGGTCTGCAACCCAGTACTAGGTCCTGACCCTAAGTTTGGAAACCACTGCTTTAGCATACTCTGTCTCTTACTGTGAACAAAACAAGCTAGTCTTAGTGCTACATCACTGTCTTCCACTGAAGGGCAGCAGTAACCTGCACAAATTTAAAACTAGTAGTGTACTGTAAATCCAGCTGTACTGAAGTTGGCAAATAAATGAACAGCTGAATACAAGTGGCTTGTTTAAATAAGCTTTTCACAGTATTTCAATATGAAAGATTTATTGCTTGTTTTTCTTGGGCATTTTTCCAAATTACTCTGTGTATGTAGTGTACTATAGCTACAATTTTGTATTTACCGTTACTGAATCTAGCAACACAATTATAGAAATGATCTCAACACTGAACATGTGTACAAACAAACCCCCTGAAGTCATATAACAACACAATTAGAGCAAAGGATGCTGCCCCCTTATTAAATCAAGGTTCTTTGGAGAGAAGTCAATGTAACTTGATGGTGAAAGGCAGTCCTCCTCTAATATTGCTCATTTCATTCATCCCCTCCCTACTGCTATGTGTTGTTATTCTAACATGGGTCTTTAACGGTGAAATGTTTGATCAGATTACTCCTGCTTTTCTAAAACACCTATTCTATAATCAGGAAGGAAAATGTAAAAAATGTATTTTTATTTGTTTGTCTTTAAAAGTGCCACAAGACTCCTTGTTTGTTTTTTGCTGAACTAGACTGACATGGCTACCCCTTTGGAACTTGATAAACTACAGCCAAAACAGCATATGAATAAAGGCAAATCAAAGATTATAAAATAAAAGGCATTCCCAAATTCATACTGAGATCTTCCTGATACTAACATGAATGAAAACTGATCTTACTATTCTGTACAACTATAGATTCAGGTTCATTGATATTAGAGATGTGAAAGAACTTAGGCTCTATCCTTGTTCAAGCCATTATTTGTGGGAATAGACACATGGACTTCCATGGGACTACTTGAAGGCCAGATTTTGCTACTCTTGTTCACACTGAGAAGTACTTTATTGAGCAACCCAGAGGTGTTGCTGGCGCTGGGCACCCTGGGGCATGTGCCCCGAACCCCAGCGCTGGTGCCCCGGATCTCTGGCCCAATCAGGCTGGAGGTCCAGGGCCCAGCCGCTGGTGGCTGCGGCGGCCCCATCCCTGGCCGGGGATGCGGGGCCTAGCTGCCCATGGCTGCGGCAGCCCCATCCCCGGCTGGGGATGTGGGGCCTGGCCTCCTGCGGCTGCTTCCAGCCCCCTCCCTGGCCGGTGATCTGGGTCCCGGCCGCCCGTGGCTGTGGCAGACAATCTGGGGCCTGGTGGCACGCGCCGGCAGCAGCCCCATCCCCAGCCGGGGACGCGAGGCCTAGCCGCCCACGGTGGTGCGGCGGCGCCTGTCCCTGTCCCTGGGCAGGGGCCGGGACCTGCAGGCTGGGGGCAGGGCCTGTGGGCCAGGGGTGGGGCCTGTGCCTGTGCCCCGGCTCCCTCCCCCAGCCAGTGACACCTCTGGAGCAGCCCCTGTTAAAATCAGCAGAGCGTTCCTGAAGTATTACACTTCTTCACCTTTGTGGTGGTCTACGTGGAACTGGCAAGGAACCTAGCCCTAGGGTGGGTCGGGAGCCTATTTAGCACTGATTCTCCAGATCTGTGCTGATTTTGCTAATGGGTTTACATTCGCTGTTATGATATGTGGGATCACGTTGAAAGGTTTTGCATTAAGTTTTGTATGTTCTTTTATGCGGTGTGGGTTGTTGGGAACTTCTCTCTGTACTGATTTTCTAGATTAGTGCTGATTTCTGTCATTTGGCCTTTTGCGTTCTGTTTTACTACTATTAAAAGTTCTGTTTATTACACTCAGACTTGTGCTTGTGAGTGGGGAAGCCTTATCCCTTTGGGGTGCCCAGGGAACAGTGCAGGATTCCCCAGAAATCTGGGTGGGGCTCAAGCTGGCTGTTGGTGTTACACTATTGGGAAACCCCTAGATATAGAACCCGGCCCTTGTTCTGCCAGCCTGCCCTGGCAGAAGGGTTATATTTATTTTCATCATGAAAATATGGCACTTTACACAGCCTCAAACATAATAGTCAATCACACTTTATATTAGCGATACATTTTATAATGATTAATGGATGTTGTAAGCATGTTACAGGCATGACTGTTTCTGACCATCAGTGCATCATAAGAGGTTATAAACAACCCATTGATCTATTGGAGTCTAAGGCTATGTCTACACTGGCAATTTAATTCAAATTAAGGAGGCTTAATTTGAACTAAATTAGTCCTTTTCTACATTTAGGCTTTCATTAGTTTGAACTAAGGGATTCCTTAATTCAAACTAAGGAATGCTTACTTTGAACTAGTAAAACCTGCCGATTAGTTTGAACTAACCCAATGGAGCTGCGATAGTTCGAACTAACAGTTCAAACTAAATGCAGTTTGACCTTCTTTCTCCCAGGGTGCATGGCACCAGGAAGGAAGTGCCTACCCTGGCCATCACCCTTCCCAACCCTCATAGGCATACCCTAACCAAACAGCCTAGTGTCTGCAGTCTGGGCAGCCATGATGGAGGCCAGCAGAGCCAGCCAGGGCTGTTGCAGGGCTCCAGGTTGGAGCCATGAGGAGGCCATCAGGCTCCTGTCAATCTGGGGGAATGAAGACATTCTCTCCTGGCTGTGGAGGAGCCACCACAGCCAGGAGATTTACTTGGACATTTCCTGGGCTCTGGCTGCCAAGGGCTACACCCCCACCACCAAACAGGTGTGGGTGCAAATCAAGGTCCTCAGGCAAGACTAGCTGGGTTCAGGAGGTGAGGGGCAGCCCAAGTCACCAGTTGCACCTATTTCAAGTTGCTCAACAGCTTCCTGGGTGGGGAGCTCACCAGCTTCCCAGCCGGTATGGTTGACTGTAGGGAGCCCCCCCTCTGTGGCTGAACCCCAGGAGGATGACTCCCTGGATGAGAAAGTTGTCCTGGACATGGGCGACACCAGCTGCCTGGAGGGCATCCCACAAGCAGCCACCCCTGCAGCAAGCCCAGATCTCTTCCTTGCCCCCAAGGAGGGACCAGCCACCCCAGGGGAGGAGGAGGATGAGCCCCTCCCCCCCAGTGAGGTGGACCATGGAGGGAGATATTGCACCTGACATCAGCAGCTCCCATTGGTGAGTGCTCCCTCCTTCCCTCCATGTGGGCAGGGCTGTGGCACAGGCAGTGGGGGGGACATGGCCTGGGGACAGGCGGGGTCCTGGGGATGGGTGTGGGGGTGTGTGTGTGTGTGTAGGCCCTCCCATGGGGCAGAAGGGCTGGGGACCATGTGGTGGGGGAGCCAGACCCGAGTGGGGCGGAGGGCCTGTTGGCAGAGGGGGTGTGGTGAACCAGAGGTGGCAGCACTGAGGTGGCAGCACTTACATTTTTTTTTAATGGGATTGGCTGGGGGGAATGGGCCTTCTCGGGTGCCACACTGCCACTTCTCCCAGGAGGCCCCCCTCCTAAGCCAACCTAGCAAGTGCCTGTGCATGGACATGCTAGTTCACAAGTTAGTTCGAATTAAACAAAATTAGTTTGAACTAATTCATTCAAACTAACTTAGTTCAAACTAATGTTTTTAGGTGTAGACATAGCCTAACAGTTTAATCATTCATTAACATATATTATTTATTAACCCTTTGTAAACTATTTCAAAATGAAAAGTGACCAGAATGCTCTGTGAAACTATAATCACATCCAACTGTAAATGTCATAACTAAACAATTTGTGCAATACTATGCATCCTTTTGAGGACAAAAATGAGCCGCTGATAATGCTTATGTCTGATGCCCAGAACACACAACTGTAAAATACCAGCTTTTGCAACTGTCGTAACTTGTTTGCAAAATTTAGGGTTCTAACTGACCTTTATTACGTGACCTTTATATTCATCTTCTGTCTGTTTGTATTCCCTGTGCTTTCCCAGCTTTCTCCAGCAGATGGCAGAAGGGTCAAAGGTTTCAATGGCATGTGCTATTGGTTTTGTTTATAGGTTTCAAAGGTAAGCAGCCCCAGGTGATGCCTCCTCAGTTTTTGGTCTTC
Source organism: Podocnemis expansa (assembly GCA_007922195.1). Lineage (NCBI taxonomy): Eukaryota > Metazoa > Chordata > Testudines > Podocnemididae > Podocnemis > Podocnemis expansa. The sequence goes on along the minus strand of ML681990.1, from coordinate 48,926,496 downwards.
AAAAAAACAGAAAAAAATTATATAAAAGGCAAAAATTTCCCAGATGAGACAACCTTAAAGTAATACACTACAAGGAAAAAATGAAGTTCTTCACATTGGTAAGACTTCATATATGAGGCATTTTAAAACACTTGAATGCATTTGTTTGTGAAAAGTCAGATGGCCAGTATAACTAGCCCATGACAGTATACGCTCTACACTGGTCACCAACCTTTTGCAAACAAATGAATTCAAGTATTTTAAAATGCCTTGTATACAAAGTCTTACCGATGAGAAGAACTTGTGTGTTCCCTTAAGGTCGTCTTATCTGGGAATCTTTTATATAATTTTTTTTTAGAAGAATAAGAACCTTTTCAATCTCTCTCTCTCTTTTTTTTTTTTAACTGAACAGTGTTTTGTGATATTTACTATAGTTTCAATACTGGTCCTAACCTTACTAAGGCAAATGTTCCTTGCATACAAAAGGAATTGGTTGTTATCAAGCAAGTTATTTTTTCCTGCTTGGCAGGACTTGACTGATGTTTTAAGAAAACCAAGTAAACTAACTATAATAAGCCTCAATTACTTTAACCCACAAAAATATTGCCATAGTTAAATACCAAGCATGTTTCATGCACAGTATAATGTAATTTTCCAGCTTGGGCATCAGTGTCGACAGCTCACCGAAAACATCTGTTCCATGCTCAGAAGTGGTAAAGAAGGCGGAGGAGAAGTAGGTCCCATTTAAAGGGCGGGGGGGGGGGGATCAATCTGAAAATATGGAAAAGAGGTTAATGAAATCAGGTAAATTATGGCACACATCTTTATCTTGATATTGTTCAGTTCTCATCAATGCATCTGATGGGAATACACTTGACCCTCTTTGTGGACAGTGATGAATATATATAAAATACTGTAATTAAAAAGGCACTGCTAGGTCAAGTTTATCCGTGAAGTTGTTTGGGAAGCATAAGACTTTTTCAAAACCTAAGGCAACAAAAAATGTTTTCATGGATCTACTTAAAAACAAAATCCACAAAGAGAACATTTTTGAAAAACCAAAAGAAACTGACCTCTACAGCATGTCCAAACCAAACATAATGACACAAGGTCAGTGCATAAGATGTGACACTGACTAGAAATAATGACTATTCTGTTTCTCTGGCCCAAGCTGAGAAAAAGACAGAAAGCAAACAAGTACAACAGTGGAATAAAAAATATTTTTTTTCTTTTCAGTTTTCATAGTTAACTTCAATGGGAACAGGACTAGGATATTATTTGACAGTTTTGTTATGGATTTCACTGGTAGCCAAATCAGGCCCCTAAGGACATTATTTGAGAAACAATTTTTAAAGAAGATAGATCATTCTAAAAATATATGTGCTATGTAGTCTGACTGTCTATTAATTTAATTAAGAGCTGACTGTGTGTGCTCATTACTATAGGACAGTGATTCCCAACTTGGATTGGGGGACCCCTGGGGGTCCACAGAGTTATTTCAGGGGGTCCATGAATACATCCAGCCCTACTCACTGCTGGCCAGTGGCAGGCAGCCCAAGCCCTATCTGGCTCCAGCCACTGCTGGCCAGCGATTCATGTTGGAGAGGGCTCTAAAATTCTAAAAGAATTGTATTTGCCTGCTGTGAGCAGCCTCACCCTGGATACATCCCTACCACTTGGGAGCAGGCAGGGGCCCGGTCCTCCACTGCCCTTCTGCAGCACTGCTGCCTGCAGTCAGTCCCTGATAACAAACTATTATCATTTTGGGGGGCGGGGGGTTCCACAAAATTTTTTGACATTAAAAAGGGGTCCTCATACTCGAAAAGTTTGGGAACCAGTGCAACAAGACATACAAGAAAGTCTCTGTCTTGAAAATCCTGTACATCAAGTCTCTGATCCTGCAATGTCTTCCTTCATTGAAATGCACAACATACTAGGTTTAAAATGTAGATGCAGGGAGGACAAGCTGTGCTGAAAAATCGCAGAGTTTGAAGAGATTCTTTTTTTCAAAATACCACATCATTTTGGTCTGGCAGTCTCACAAGGTGGGCCCTTTCCAGAAGACTTCCAGTATTTCCTGGGTTTGGTCAGGCTGAAAGAAGCACAAAGAACATCTTTTTTTTCACAGTAGTTTAGTGCTTCTGGTTTTTGGCCAGAGTTAGGAAGGGAAGCTTGAAAACATACATGCCTGCATGAAAACAATCAAAATTGAAAAGGCAACTCTAAAAAAAAATTTTTTTTTGGATGAAAGTCCTGGTATGTTTGAATTTGTATTTACATTCTCCCCAGCCACACAGACAGGCTGCAGTTCATCATTTAGTAACATTCGGGCCACCTATTAAAATCAGTGGAGGCTATACAGGTGTAACTATGTGCAGAGTCAGACCCATTATGTACGATTTGAGAGGAGTGAATAAGCTTGAATTTGAACATCTTGAGGATCCTATTACTAAAAATGAGCTAAATATTGCTCTTAATTGCACCTGTACACTCCTATGAGCCTGCATAGGTGTAACTAAGCACAGTCTGGGCCATCTTTAGTAATGGGGGAATCGCAAGAGGTCTGTAGTTTGTGTCTGCGTAAGTACCCCGAACTTTGGATACTGAGTGAAATTTTCTGAGCCACTTGAATTAGCCACATTGAAGTGGAAATCTTTCCAAAACAGCCTTTCTTGCACACTCTCTGCTCCTTCCAGTCTCTTTCATTAGAACACCGAGAGCCTGGTTCTACTTGCATTTGGTTTGGTGCAGCTCTCTCTGAAGTCAAGTATAAGCAAGGCTAAAACAGGATGATTTCTTTGGCCCCATTCTTGTGTTGTTTCTGTACATTTACTTCCATGCTGGCACAGGCATACTACGATGTAAAACAAAGTCAGCCAAGCATTGTTGAACATCCTAATTAATTTTTTTTAAAAATGAGTTAGGGTTCTGCTTGAATTAGGTTGAAGGTTTAAGGGAAGTCCCTTATTTTATCTGTAGTACTAATTCATCCCATGCCATCATAAAAGCTACAGGTGTGTAGAGTGGACACAGCTGAAGTAAGTAGCAACCACCGTTAAAAACACCACCCACCAATATCACACCACAGTATCTGAGTTATTTCCTGTTCTAAATGTAAGAAAACACTGCATTCTCTTAGCATGGCAAATATGGACCTTCTGTGGTATCCAGTTTTATTTATAGAGCAAGTTCCTTAAGCAAAGAGTAAGAAGCAAAGGACTGCTCCTGAATCCTAAACTGACTTTGACAATGATTTGCTGTATCTGGGGGTAATCTCATAACTGACTCCTCAGGAACTGTCTCCTACCTATGAAATGGGGGTAGTAAATGGCTCTCATGTGAATGAAAGTCTTTGAAAATATGAACAAAACTGTTTAGGTTGTGCATTATTAGGTGGCATTGGATATCAGAGAAATACTGATGTTTGAAAAGGTGTTTTGATTTTGATTTTTACTCTCACAGGCATATATTCAGTCAGGAAGAGTTAGCTGAAAAAAAGTAAAAAGAAGTTGTTGGAGTCTCTCTGTGCTGTGCTTGACAGGAACTGATGAGACCTGGTGCAGTTAGTTTCTAGTGTCTTTCCTAATCCTTTCACAATGGGGCTATCAGTGCCGCTTCAGCATGCTATTGCAACTGTGAGCTGTATGGTAGGTCTTCTCCAAATTTCTTTACAAGTCTCAAATGAAGCTATCACACTTGTGTACCCGCTTTTCATTATGTTACCAAGTTGTCATAAATATGTGTGGATGTGTACACATAGGTTTTTCTAAGAAGTCAGAATAACATTTTTCCTCTGGACTACAGAAAAATATACAAGAATATAATTCACTGGGGGCCAAATGCTCTTTGAGTGTTCATCATGCATAATACTTGTATGGGTAAGATTGACGGGGTTTGGCCTTGAGCCAATAAACCACAGCAAATGTTGGTTCAGAAAGGAGTGCAGTGAAAGGCAGTTTAAAGCAGAGATGAAGCTGTGATTTTTGTGATGCTCGGACACTTGAACAGCTTTATCTCACCACCCTAGAGTCAAAGGAAATATTTTGCTGCAGGACCTGACAATGGCTCTTGCTGCATAAACTTTGGAGATCACGTTCAGAACTCTTAGTTCCCTCTGGCATAGACTCAACGTGCTACTCAAAACCATAACTTAAGACTAAATGTTCTAAAATGATAGATTTGTTGCTGAACAAAACACAGCCAGGAAGACAGGAAATAAAAAAATGAAATTCCTTCTCATGTCATATGCCAGTGCTACCTTTTAAAACATTCATTATCCTATACTAACTGTTATCTTTGCATGGAAAAATGGTGAGGTTTGGTGAGGATGAGAGGTGGGAAGACCATTTCCACTGTATGACAGAAGACTTTAACATGAGAGGGTAACAGGCAATCGTGCAAACAAAGGACCAGTCTCAGTGGGTCAAATTAAAATCCAACTTCCCCATTTAATTAACATTTCTAAAGTTTGCTAGATCACTTCATGATCTTTTTTCTCTCTACTGAGTGAGTGTGAATCAGAGTTGATGGTTTCTTTCTGTTATTGGACAGATGCAAGAAGTTTCTGGATCTAAAGGCCCAGATTCTTCAGGGGACTTATGTATCTCGCTCCATTGAAATGAAAGGTACTGAAGGGTCTAGACTGCAGATTTATGCATAGAGCCCTGCAAATCCACGGACATCCACATTATATCCATGGATATCCTCATCTGCGGGTACAATGCAGATATCCGCAGACCATTTCTTGTGGAGGCAGGTTGGATACATGTCAACATATTTTTATGTGCACAGAGCTAGAGCCCTGCAAATAGGTGGATATCCACAGATATCTGCATTATATCCGTATCTGCAGATACAACACGGATATCCATGGACTATTTCTTGCAGATGCAGATCGGATATGGATCTACATATTTGTATCCATGCAGGGCTCTATTTGTGCATTTAAGTCCCAGATTTAGGCACTGCTGTCATCCATAAACTCCTGCTTGGCTGATGCCTAACCTCATAGATGCCTAAAGGAACCTAGCGTTTATTATTTTCCTGTAAAATTTCCCTAGGTGTCCTTATTTCTGTCTTTGAGCATGTACACTGCTGCCTCTCTCTAGAAGTTCAGACACCTAAACCCCAGGGTGAACTATGAACTAGGGGGAATATAGCCTGAGGAGCTACTATCTTCCCTTTGATCAAGTAGGTGTGCTCAGAGCATGCCTATTGGATCAGGTCCCATTAAAAATCTGGTTGGAGGAAGTATTGGTGGTTTACTCCTTATCATTTTTAGCTCAGTGGTTAGTGCACTCATTTAATGACTTTATAACCTGGTAGTAAGGGAATCTACCTGGGAGGTGAAACATCCAGGGTCCTATGCCCCAGCATCTCCTTTGGCTATTCTGTGTGTAGTGAGGCAGGAAACTCATTCTTACAAGAAATAGTTTATTTGCCTAAGCTACCTGAATCCAGGAGAGGGCAGGGGTCTTGCTGCCCCCAAAATAGGTTCAAGGCTGGGCTGGGGGTGGGGCCAGGGCTGTCCCCGGGGGCAGGGCTATCACCCCAGGCCCTGCTGTTTGCTGGGCTCCACAGTGGCGTTCCAGCCCACAGGGTGGGGCAGGGCAGGTGTGCAGTAGGAGCTCAGCAGGGCCCTGGCCACATGCCAGCCTGCCCCGCCCCACCCTGCCCCTGGGATGGACTGGCCAGGGGGGAGGCCTACATAGGCTGATTGGCCCTGGGCCTTGCCCTTCCAAGGGATGGCCCTGGGTGGGCTGGCAGCAGCCAAGCCCCAGATCCCTGTGCCCCAGAGGGAGGCCACATTGGGCAGGTGGCAGCTGGCCTCCAGTCTTCGGTAGACCTGGGGCACTGGCACTGAGACTCAGGGCATGAGCCCCGTGTGCCCAGCACTATCAATGCCCCTGGGAGAGAGGCTCCTAGCTCTAGATTGCAAGCTGAGACAGCTACCTCCTTGCAGCCTGGACTTGGGTGCCTGTGTGAGAAGGGCAGGGCTCAGTACACCTCCCTCTTGTTGGCATCTTCCTTTGGCTAGCTTAGGCAGCTTCCCACATGGTATGTTGACTTCTGTGGTTGTGTTCTTTGGTGTCATTCTCTCCCCATGCTTTGTATAAGGGGCTTAGGAGCCTAACCTCAGGCTTTGCAGTTCTGATTGTCACTCCAGTGATTTGCTAGGTGCCTAAAGTTAGCCCTTGCAATGCTCAGCATTGCAACTCCTAACTCTTTCTGGGGATCCAGGCCAAACTCCCTAAGGTTGAACCGTATTCCACTATCTTGAAGTTCTGGTATGTGTGTAGGCACCTATTATTACCAGGGGTTAAAGTAAGGGGGAGCACACTGGAACACCATTCCTGGGCCCATGATTTTTAGGGGCCAGCATTCCAGGGCCCCTGTAAATGAAATAATGGGGCAGAATGCAGCATTCTCATGAATTTCACCTTTCTACCCCCATGCAATGTTCCACAGCTGCCACTGCTGGCCACAGATGACTAGCAGCCGCAGCCTCTACCCAGCTGGAAGACACAGTCTTTGGACCAGCAGGGAGCTTCCCACAGGCTGGGCCTGAGAGTTTTTAAATCTCTCACCCTGAACCTCAACCTGTGGTGTGGCCAGGTAAGGGGGCCCTGGCTGGATGGGTCAGAGCTGATGAGGAAAGGGACCAGATTAGTCAGCAGCAGGCAGGAGGGTTAGGGTGGGATTGTGGAGTGGTCGGGCTGGGGTGGGGGGTGGTGGAGCCTTCAGCCGTGGCTGAGGAGCTGTGTGGCCTCAGTCTTGGCAGTGGGACAATGGGGGGCCAGAGTTTGGGGGCAGTAGCTGGGGTGGGTGGGGGCAGGTGTTTGGGTGGGCAGTAGCTGGGGTGGGGGGGCTAGGTGTTTTGGGGGGGTAGTAGCTGGGATGGGTGGGAGTAGGTGTTTGGAGGCAGATGGTGGAAGATAGCTGGGAAGTGGGGTTAAGAGTTTGTGCCTAGCTCCAGGGTAAGCAGATGCAGAAACCTGCAAATGCCTACCTGGGCTGTGGCCCACAGATGCATGAAGGGGGTCCGGAGATTTAGGAGGGTTCCAGGGCCCGTCAAATTATACTTTAACTGCTGATTATTACAAAGAGGCCATTACTTTATTAGATGAAGGTAGTAAATTTTCTACAGGGCTTTTCAGACTCAAATTCTCATTCACGATGTGTACTTGGCACAGACTGCTTTCAGTCAAGCCTTTGAAAAATGATCAAATCCAAGGAAGAGCAAAAATTTCAGTTGACTGCAATTGAAATCAGGTACCAATAAATGGGATATGCTAAAGACGGTGAGAGGGGCTGGAGGAGCAGTAAGAGAGAGCATGAATGGACTTGGAAACAGATACAAAGACAAATGATGCTATGAAAGTGACATATTGAAGGAGTCTGAGAAATCTGGTAAGAAAGCAGTGATAAAGACTTGAGGAGAGGATGCACTTAGATTTCTCTTTGATAGGAATGGTATAAGAACCTGTAGAGAATACACTAGATGGAAGAGGAGGAGATCTAAGGACAAAGAGTGTTCCTAACTGGTTAGCCTAATGAAACTTCTGACATATGGAAAATCAGTGTCTTATCTCTTTGGTTGGTAGAACTCTAGAAATACTCTTCTGCTCCCTTTGGATCCTTGCATAAAACATGCTACGTAGATTAAAAGGAACAAGTGTTTTCATTTTTTTAACTGTATAGAAATTCTCATTCAGTAAGACAAGTGGTTTAATTATTTTGAGTAACTGTTTTTGGGAAAAGACATATTTTGCAAATGTGATTTGGAAATTTCTGAGTGTGAAAATGAAGATATCGTGATGTTTTAACATTAACAGTTTTTGATCCTCAAAGTTCTATTATGTTTTCTTATGGTTTCTGCACACTAGTCACTACTGAACTTGTCATCTGGTGTTAAAAGTGCTTGTGGTACAGCAGATTAACACCTTCTTGAGTGGTGGGTGAGCAACCAACCCCTGTGGTCAGCCCCAACTGACCACACCTGTGTGTCTTGTCCATTGCTCATTAAGTTAATTTGATGGCCACCACTCCCGGGCCATCACCTAGGTATGCGAAGAATGTTAAGGGGAGCAGATGGCCCCTTCAGCTCAACTAGATGGCCGCCTTAAACTGAACTAGATGGCCATTGACACCCCATTGATCTCTGCAGGGCTTGGCATAGGTGGGCAGTGCCTAACTGCGAGATCTTTGAAATAGTGAAGATATGAGTCATGATCACCTTAGTTCCCCGCCTTCCCTGTAATCAGGGAACTGGCGGGAACAAACAGTTTAAAAACTCAGAGTTTGGGGTGATCAGGCAGGACAGTCCCTGACATCCTGCCTGGCCTGATCACCCAGATGCTGACCACCTCCGCTCATGAGTTCTCCCCCGAGTATACCACGATTGAAACTGCCAGCTGAGTAATGAGTCCCTCTCTCCCGCCTGTAATGCTGCTGCTGCTGGGAGTGGTAAGAACCTGCCCCTGCAGCTTTCTTTAAAAGTAAAGTTACCTTATCCTTTGCTGCTGTTTTGACACTGCTCTCTCTGAGCTCTACAGGCTTGTTTGTGTCTTTTACCTTCTCCTTTCCTTTTTTTTACTTGCTGCTTCAATCTGTGCTGTTTAAAGGAGCTCCCGTGTCTCTAATTATTTGCTGCCGCTCTGTATCACTTGTTGTATCTCTTCCCCTCTAAATCATTTGAACTTGTCTTAAAAGTATCATTGTGAGTTGCAACATTGTTGTTAGTTTAATTGGTAAGCCTTAGAAGTGTTAAGCTAGATTGCAAGATTGTTCCCTTTAGTTTGTAATCCTTTGAGTTGTTTTGCTAAGTTGTTTTGCTTCCCCCCCTGTGATTCCCCTGAGCTAAATAAACCTTTCTTACCCAAATCTTCCTTGTCCCCCCTTTATTTTCCAAACTCCCCCTGTGTACCCCGATTTCCCCGCTGCCCCCAGCTCCTTTCCCCGCAGTTCCTCCTTTCCCTGCAGCCCCCCTTTGCTGCTGCCCCCAGCTCTCTTCCCTGCGGCTCTTCCTTTCCCTGCAGCCCCCTTTTGCCGCTGCACCCAGCTCCTTCTCGCATCCCCCCCTTGCCGCCGGGTACCCGCTTTCCACCGCTCTGGCTCCCCCCAGCTGCTGCTGCTGCGGCTTCCCGCTTCCCACGGCACCTTGCAGCCGCTGCTGCCGGCTCCCCGCCCCCTGCGGCACCCTCCGTGCCGCCACCTTCCCCTGCTCCGGCTCCCCCCAGCTGCTGCTCCTGCGGCTTCCTGCTCCTGCGGCTGCCGGCTCCCGTGGCCCCGGCTTCCTTCCCTGCCATGGCTCCCGCGGCTCCTGCTCCCCTTTTTCTTTTTCTTTTTCTTTTTCTTTTTCTTTTTCTTTTTCTTTTTCTT